>JAVJIF010025342.1:0-65667 GCA_038442645.1 Agave tequilana | reverse complement strand
GTTGGATGAATCGGGTAATGTAGTTAGAAACAAGGCTAGGTTAGTTGCCCAAGGTTTACACTCAAATCGAGGGAATCGATTTTGAAGAAACCTTGCACCCTTACACGGCTCGAAGCCATACGGATGACCTTAGCATATGCCTCATTTAAAGATTTAAGTTATTTCAAATGGATGTAAAGAGTGTTTCTTAATGGTTATATTGATGAGGAGGTGTATGTTGAACAACCCCCCGGGTTTGTAGATCCTACACACCCTAATTATGTTTATAATTAGATAAAGCACTATATGGTTTAAAACAAGCCCCTAGGGCTTGGTATGAAAGAGATTGTCTTCATTTTGATTTCAAATGATTTTAAGAAAGGAAAAGTTGATAAAACATTATTTACCAAACATATAGATCAAGATATCCTCATAGTTCAAATTTATGTGATGACATTATTTTTGGATCTACTAATGTTTCACTTTGCAAGAATTTTGAGTCATGCATGAAAAAGGAATTCGAGATGTCTATGATGGGAGAGCTCAACTTCTCCTTGGACTTCAAATCAAGCAACGTAGTGATGGGACATTCATCAACCAAGCCAAGTACACCAAAGGAACTCATCAAGAGGTCGGGCTTGAAGGATCCAAAGTAGCAAAGACTCCCATGGCAACCACTACGAAACTTGACAAGGACGAACAAGGTAAGGAAGTAGACATCAAATTATTTCGTAGCATGATTGGTAGTTTACTCTATCTTACGGCTAGTAGGCCGATATAATGTTTTCCGTATGTTTATGTGCACGTTTTCAATCATGTCCTAAGGAATCACACTTAATAGCGGGTAAAACGCATAATTAGGTATCTAAGGGCACAATGATTTAGGTTTGTGGTATCCGAAACTAAACCAATTTACCATGACTAGTTATTCGGATGCCGACTATGCCGGTTGTAGGGTAGATAGGAAGAGCACAAGTGGCACTTGCCAATTCTTGGGCAATTGTCTGTGTCTTGGTCTTCCAAGAAGCAAATAGTGTAGCCCTTTCAACTGCCGAGGCGGAGTATGTAGCAGCCGAGCTTGTTGGGCACAAGTACTCTGGATGAAACATACTCTTCTCGATTTTGATTTACATTTTGATCATGTTAAGATTTATTGTGATAATACTAGTGCTATTCACATGACCAAAAATGCTAATCAACATAGTAAAACCAAAAATATAGACATTAGATATCATTTTCTTAGAGATCACTTTGAAAAAAAGGTGACATAGTTATTTGATTTTGTTTCCACAGATTTTCAACTTGCAGATATTTTTCACAAAACTTTAGATTATGCAAGATTTTCATTTATTTGTGGTGAATTGAATGTATGTAAGATTGATACTTAAAATATCTTAGTTTGTTTTGTTTTGGTTTCTAATATGTTTGTTTTGTTTTGTCTTAAATTTTTTTAACCCTTTTTGATGTATGACAAAAAGGGGGAGAAATAAAATATATATAAGTTTGGGAGAGAAATATATGGAAAAATATATGGAGGAAAAATATATATGGTTTGGAAAAATATATGGTTTGTTTTAAATTTGTTATTCCTTATGATAGTTTATTTTTTGGTGATGATATTTTTCAATGCTTTATGTATGCTTACATAGTTGTTCATATTCATGTTAAATACATAGCATTGTTAAGGGGGAGCTTTCCAAGCTCTTTCCTCTTTTATTTTGTTTAATAACTCATATGTTTTGTCATCATCAAAAAGGGGGGAGATTGTTGGCCCAAGGTTACAATCAACCCATGTTTAGTGTATTTGATGATTACAAAACATATTAGTTATTTGTACTAATATAAATTGTTGTTTAAGTGTGTTTCAGGTTTATATATTAAAGAGATGAATTTCTTCCCTAAAGGAAGGTACATTGGACTCAAGACAAGTCAAATTGGGCTCAAAGTACAATATTGAAGATCAAGTGAAGATAGCCCATCTTGAAGACCTAGAAGTTTGTAAGTGTAGTTTTGTTAAAGATAGAATATGTGAAATTTGGCTCTAGGATTTGCACACACACTTGTTTTGTATGTTTCCTTTGTTTTTGAAAATGTTTATTTCTAGGTTTATGCCTTAGTTTATACATACATGGACTCAAAGCTTTATATCTTCAAAAACTTGTTTAAAACATGATATAAACTATTTTCTGCATAACACTTAGCTTCAGATTTTTTAAAGAATTTTTACAAAATTTTCTATCTCAAAAATCTGCCCAAAAAAATATCTATTTCAGGCAGACCGGTCGACCGGCAGTCGACCGGCTGCTGTGTCCAGACATGCACAGGCTGTGCATGTCTGTCGGTCGACCGACCTACATACCGGTCGACCGGAAAAGAGATGTTTGCTCTCTGTATCTTTTCGGTCGACTGGGTCGGTCGACCGATAGAAGGAAACTGTGTTTCCTTTGTTGGATCGGTCGACTGGCAGTCGACCGAAGCTCCAAAGGCTCTTTTGCCAGCAGGGACCCGGTCGACCGGCAGTCGACCGGTAGGCCTGCATCAGCCATAACGGCTCTTCTTTTTTGGAATTTCTGAAAAACTGTTTTTAGTTTTCTCTTTTACAGAGTTTTTAGGAGTTGTTGGGGACTCTTTTTCTGATCAAATTAGCTGGAAAAATCAGAGTTTTTAACCTATTCTCTCCCTATAAATAGTGGGGAATAGGCCTTAGTTATTTACCAAGAAAAATACAAGTTTTCATGTTTTCAAGAGAAAGAGAAAAATAGTTTTAAAGCCTTCATTTCCATTCTTTCAAATTGGTTTTTCAGTTGTTGTTTGATCTCTAATATCACTCTACAACTGAAGCTTTCTCACCACACTTCATAGAGCCAAAAATTTCATATTCTTTCTATAGGTGAAGTTGTAAAAGAGTGAGAGTGTTTGTAAAAGAGTGTTGTGGTCTAGTTAAAGATCACTATTTGTAATTCTTGTTCTTGTGGAGACAAGCTCCTCGGTGGAGTTTCTTTGTAAGGTGAAGCTACGGGCTTGAGGTCTTTGGAGGCCTAACTTGTACGGGATCCTAAGGGATAGTGGAAACCCTTCACGGAGGTGAAGGCGGGGACTAGAGCAACGGGCTCGAACCTCGAAACAAAATCATCTGTTTGCGATTGCCTTGGCGTTCTTCTTGCTTACTTTCTTGCTTTATATCACTTCCAATTTATTGCTTGAGAACTAACCTTTATTTGTGCAATCCTTATTTGTTTACTTACTTGCTATTTTACTTGTGGAATCTTGTGTTGATATACTTGTTGTGTTACATTGTGAGCTTTTCATTTCATCATCATACTTGGCATTGATCAATCACACCTCAATACAACACGGTTGCATTGCGCACCTCTAACCCATTTAAGGGGAATTGGGAGGAAGGAGTTCAGAACCTCGCAAGGGGTATCGGCTCTTAGTCGTGTTTTTGAGAGATTGTTGCATCACTCATTTCATAAGTTTAAAAAGATCATTAGATTAGCAATTACACCTATTCACCCCCCCCCCCCTCTAGGTGTATTTCAATAATAAGCGGTACCCTTTTGTAACTCTTGTTATGCTTGTTATGACTTCCTTTATGTACCCCTGTCATGTCATGTTACTTGTTCCTGTTATGATTCTTGTTATTCCTTTTATATCTGTTATGCGGTCCTGTTATAACCTCTTATTACTCCGTTGTATATGCTTGGCTTACGATGATGTGAGATAAAGTATATAGATGAGGGTTTCCTTGTTTGGATTATTCCTTCGACGTACTAGCCTCATAGAGCCGTGACCTAAGCTTATACAATCAGTTTTGCTTGTAACCGGCTTTATATCGGATTTCCTGTTTTATGATTATTATGCTATACCTGTTCGTACCTGCTCTAACCTACCTGCCTCCTGAGTACTTCTTACTTGATATCATTTGTTATATGCACACTTGTGCTCATCCTGCTTCGCCACTTGGTATTGGTACTACTCGCCTGGGGAGTGTCACTGACTCCCCTGGACCTCACGTCCAGGTCATGGAGCTAGGAGCGTGTGAATTCTCCCTGTTGCTGATCAGAGTAGCGCAGCAGTAGCGTGGATCTCCAGCAGACCTTGATGTCTTTCCAACTTTAACTCGTTATTCTTCCATCTCCTACTGGTTGATATTTATTATACTGTTCTAACTCTCCTATTCTTGTCGCTTTGTCATTTGGCCATAGCCTGTTCATTGTTGGGAGGTCCTGACTCCCTTGGATTTGTATGTTCAGGTTCCGAAGCTTGGATCGAAGTGGAACCATCCACAGAGGATCAAGCTTTTCTTAGTGAGCAAGCAGACTAGTTCCTGTTCTTTTGTGCCAAGCTTCTCTCTTTGACTCACGGGGTCTTCATCCAACTCGTGAGCCTTTTGTGTCCTTATTGTATATTGTACTTTTGGACTTGGTTGTGATAAAAGACATATGTAATGTGTAATATTTTATCATATCCTGTGATAGCTTGTATTTGTACTTTTAAGTTGGCATATGAATGAATACCACGCTTTGTTGTACTCTGATCCTTGTTGTACTTAATGCTTAGCGTATATACGTGGGGCACTTTCTGACCTGCGTATATACGTCGCAGTGACGTCCCCGTATCCGTGGGATCGGGGCGTTACAGGATGGTATCAGAGCTTAGGCTCTTACTTCCTCAGTACGTCCAGATGGCAAATTAATGGTAAAGCAATTTGCAACTGGAATGCATGAGTCTTGGTTATTACATTCCAACTACAAGTACAGAGTTATCTATTTTCTTGATCATCTTTCCTTTGATTTCTAATCCCTTCCATCTTTCCCCTGTTTTGGTTTTATGAAGCCTTTGATTCCACCATTGTCCTCCTTGTGTTCAATTTACCCCTTAACGAAATTGCGAGGACGCAATTTTTTGTAAGGTGGATGGATTGTAATACCCGTTCCCGGAATACGTACTTAGTTGCGTATTCAGATTTTCGATCATATTTTTCGATTTACTTCCTGAATTTGACCGACTTTAATTTTAAATATCATTTTCCAATATTATATATTTTCTATGATTTTCTAGATTTTTCCTGGATTAAAAGGAATTTCTTCAAAACCGGTGTCGACCAGTGTCGCTGATCGATTCTCGGATTTTTAATTTACAAACAGTTGGGAATTTCTAGAAAGTCTTTTAGGCATTATTTCTTAGTATAATATTTTCTACCTAAATACTTTTTCTGAGAATTTTATAAATTTATGAAAATTCCACCGGAGTCGGTAGCTAACTGATTCCGGGATTTTTAGTTTTAAAACTATAAAGTATTTCTTAAAACGGATTTCACCATGAGTCTTAAAATATTATTATGATTTTTGGTATAATTTGCAAGTCGTTCCGAGATACTTGATTTCGGGACGATTTCGGTATTTCCGAAATGTTTTCCGCATCTTCGGCTTAAACCCGAGAATCTGTGTTTCCGATATTTTCATTTTTCTAGTCAAAGAGAATATCTTCTCTTTATCATTTCTTTCCTTTTCCTTTTTCTTTATTTCCTTCCTTCCTCCACAAGCCACAAGCTTTTCCTTTTTCCAAAATTCCAATCTTTTCCAAAATTCAATCTTCCACACACTTCCACATTAATGCCCTCTTCTCTCTCTCTTCCATGGCCGGCCAAGTGGCCAAAAGAGGGACACCTCATCCTCTCCCATTTGCAAAAACCCCCCTCTCTTCTATCTTATTTGCATCTCCTTTACAAATCCAAACCCTATATAAACTTTCCTTTTTCATTTCTACTTCCTTTTTTCACTTCACTTCACCAAAGAAATAGTCTCCACCTAATTCCTCCTTCATCTCAACCTCAACCACCAACTCCTAAACATCACCAAGGTTTTCATCTCCACTTCAACCACTACTTTGGAATTGGGATCATAGCTTTCTTTGTCGGCTATGTCGTAGAGGATCAAGTTGGTGATAATTGTCGACCGCGATCCTTCCGAACTCGTAAAGCTTCAATTAACCATTCCTAGTGAGTATTTTTACTCACCAAGACTCATACAATTCTTAGTATGTTTATGTTTCCATATCTTGTACATTTGTGTCTTTAAATCATGTTATTTGACTATCAAACACCACCATCAGATTCTGTTCTGAACTCTGTTTTCAGACCACGATTAGTCGACTTGACCTAAGGACTAGTCGACTTGAAACCCTTAGTTGAAACGTAACCTTTTCTAGAACACAGTTTTAGTCGACTTAGGTATTTATTAGTCGACTAGAAACCTCGATTAGTCGACTACTCCCTTGACCCTAGTCGACTAACTTTTCCTGAATCAGAAACCCAACTCTCTGTTACACAGTTTTAGTCGACTTAGAGTGTCTGTTGGTCGACTTGAAATCACTGTTAGTCGACTACTCTTTCCATCCTAGTCGACTAACTTTTCCTGAAACCAGATTCCAACTCTCTGGAACCCAGTTTTAGTCCACTAGATCATACTGTTAGTCGACTAGAGACCACTATTAGTCGACTACCCCATCTATCCTAGTCGACTAACTTTGGCTGTCTGTTATAATTAATTACTATCTTAAATGTGGATCTTATACTTAGTTCATGTAATTGTATATTGTACTTCATGACTGTTAATGAACCATTTCACCCTCTTATCATGCTATCTATTAAACCAAGGCATGATACACTTGACCTTTTGATTATCACGTTAAGGGAATGTAGTACCTGATCTCTTGTTATGTACTCCAGTTATGATTCCAGTTATGATTCTTGTTATGACTTGTTATGATCCTGCTCATTCCCTTAATCTGATAATTATGTTGATAAACCATAAAAGGACAACTTGTATGGGGAATGGGAGGAAGTGATGGATGCCGGAATGATACCTTGCTTATAGTAATAGAATAAAATATTGACGATTCGTGTTAGTGGGACTTTGGGCCCACAGAAGATGCGTGTTAGGGGGACTTAGGGCCCTCAAACTGGTCCCAGGTGTATGGGAACTACTATAAGAAGTGATATCAGTTCTCCATCTACTTCCGTTAACAACCCTCGACTAGCTTATATATGGATGTATGTGAGTTGGGATATATACTGAGACACATACCTAGATATATGGGTCAGACGAGTAATAATAATAAGCGGTACCCTTTTGTAACTCTTGTTATGCTTGTTATGACTTCCTTTATGTACCCCTGTCATGTCATGTTACTTGTTCCTGTTATGATTCTTGTTATTCCTTTTATATCTGTTATGCGTTCCTGTTATAACCTCTTTATTACTCCGTTGTATATGCTTGGCTTACGATGATGTGAGATAAAGGTATATAGATGAGGGTTTCCTTATTTGGATTATTCCTTCGACGTACTAGCCTCATAAAGCCGTAATCTAAGCTTATACTATGTCTTTCCAACTTTAACCCGTTATGCTTCCATCTCCTACTGGTTGATATTTATTATACTGTTCTAACTCTCCTATTCTTGTCGCTTTGCCATTTGGCCATAGCCTGTTCATTGTTGGGAGGTCCTGACTCCCTTGGATTTGTATGTTCAGGTTCCGAAGCTTGGATCGAAGTGGAACCATCCACAGAGGATCAAGCTTTTCTTAGTGAGCAAGCAGACTAGTTCCTGTTCTTTTGTGCCAAGCTTCTCTCTTTGACTCACGGGGTCTTCATCCAACTCGTGAGCCTTTGTGTCCTTATTGTATATTGTACTTTTGGACTTGGTTGTGATAAAAGACATATGTAATGTGTAATATTTTATCATATCCTGTGATAGCTTTGTATTTGTACTTTTAAGTTGGCATATGAATGAATACCACGCTTTGTTGTACTCTGATCCTTGTTGTACTTAATGCTTAGCGTATATACGTGGGGGCACTTTCTGACCTGCGTATATACGTCGCAGTGACGTCCCCGTATCTGTGGGATCGGGGCGTTACAGATATAGGCATCATTAAAAGCGTTAAGCTTATCCTTAATCCACTTGAAGACAAACACTTATGTGCACCTTAGGAATGGATTGGAGTCAAGCTCCCAAGTGCTTACTTGCTGAGTCAATCATAACTAGTTTTTCCTCTTGAACTTAGTCCGTGGGATCTCCAGTCGCTAAGTGAGGTTTCCATTAAGCTGACTCGGTAAGGTTAGGCTTTTAGACCCATTCCCCTCGATGCGCAGTTTATACGCTCTCCACTTAAACCTTTAGTAAGCGGATCCGCTAAATTATCCTTTGACGATACAAAGTCAATAGAGATAATTCCATTGAGAGCACTGCTTCACGGTATTATGTCTACGACGAATATGTCTAGACTTACCGTTATATATAACATTTGTGCCCTAGATATAGCTGCTTGATTATCGCAGTGTATACATATAGCGGGCACTGGCTTTTGCCACAAAGGTATATCTTCTAAGAATTGTCGAAGCCATTCTGCTTCTTCACCAGCCTTATCTAAGGCTATGAATTCCGATTCCATAGTGGAACAGGCAATACATGTTTGCTTAGAAGATTTCCATGATACCGCTGCTCCTGCTAGAGTAAATACGTATCCGCTAGTTGATTTTGATTCCTCAGAATCTGCAATCCAATTAGCATCACTGTATCCTTCCAGTACAAGAGGATACTTTCCATATCTCAAGGCATATTCCTTGGTATGTGATACGTAACCCAATACTCGTAGTAGAGCGGTCCAGTGTAGATCACTAGGATTGCTAGTGTATCTACTTAACTTGCTTACAGCGTAAGCAATATCGAGTCTAGTGCAATTCATCAAATACATTAGACTTCCGATAACCTGCGAATACTCCAACTGGCATATCCCAGTTCCTGTATTCTTATGAAGGTGGACGTGTGGGAGAAAAGGATTTGTATTCTCCTTTATCCCATGATCCTTGAATCTTTCTATCATCTTATCCACGTAGTGAGATTGAGATAGACTGATTCCATCTGGTGTTCTAGTAATTTTAATTCCTAAAATTACATCAGCAACCCCTAGATCCTTCATATCAAAACTGTTGGATAACATTCGTTTAGTGGACTTAATAATCTCAATATTAGTCCCAAGTATCAACATGTCGTCTACATAAAGACAAACAATGATACATGCGTTTCCAACTGTTTTCGTGTAAACATACTTATCGCATTCATTGATAGTGAATCCATCTTTGATCATGACACCATCAAATTTCTCATGCCATTGTTTTGGAGCTTGCTTTAAACCGTATAAGGATTTTACCAATTTACACACCTTGTGTTCTTGACCCTTGACTTTAAATCCTTCTTGGTGCTCCATATATATTTCTTCATTTAATTCACCATTTAAGAATGCAGTCTTGACATCCATTTGATGGATATCTAAGTTGTGCAATACTGCAATCGCAATCAACATCCGAATGGACGTTATTCTTGTTACTGGTGAATAAGTATCGAAGTAGTCAAGTCCTTCTTTTTGTCGATAACCCTTGGCTACTAATCTAGCCTTGTACTTATCGATAGATCCATCGGGTTTTAATTTTCGTTTGAAAATCCACTTACACCCAATTAGTTTACTTCCAGGAGGCAAGTTTACCAATTCCCAAGTATGATTACTTAGTATGGATTCTATTTCGCTATTTATAGCTTCTTTCCACATTTGTACTTCTGGGGTTGACATAGCCTCTTTAAATGTTTGAGGCTCGCTCTCAATAGCATATGCTATGAAATCTGGACCAAAAGATTTTGAGATTCTAGATCTCTGACTTCTTCTTTGTTCAATTTCCGCAGTTACAATTGGTTCCTCGGGGCTTTCGTCTCTGAATGCCATCTCGTGTGTTCTTTTCCCAGAAGTCTTATCTGCTTCCCGTTTGTACGGAAAGATATCTTCAAAGAACACAGCATCTCGAGATTCGATAATCATGTTTACATGAATATCAGGTATTTCTGATTTATGAACCAGAAATCTGTAGGCACTGCTATTCAAGGCATAGCCTATGAATACGCAGTCCATAGTTTTTGCTCCCAACTTAGTCTTTTTTGGGTAATGGTGCCAGCACCTTTGCAAGGCACCCCCACATTTTGAGGTAATGGTAGGAAGGTGTCCTTCCATGCCATAACTCGAATGGTATTAGACCAAGTTTCTTGTGGGGTATTCTATTTAGAATATGATTTGCAGTTAATAGAGCTTCCCCCCACAAGTTCTGCGGAGCTCCAGAACTTACGAGCATGGAATTAACCATCTCCTTCAAAGTTCTGTTCTTCCGTTCAGCAATTCCATTCTGCTGAGGAGTGTATGGTGCTGTAGTTTTATGTATTATACCAAAACTAGCACATAACTCACTAAAATCATTTGATTCATATTCTCCGCCTCTATCGGATTTTAGAATCTTGATTTTCTTGTTGAGTTGATTCTCAACTTCGGCTTTATATATTATAAACATATTTATTGCCTCATCCTTACTGTTTAAAAGATACACATAACAGTATCTTGTACAGTCATCGATAAAAGTAATGAAATACTTTTTACCGCCTCTAGTTGGCATAAACTTCAAGTCACATAGATCGCTATGAATTACCCTAAAGGTTCTGTATTTCGATCTATTGAGTGAAATGAATTTTTAGCCAACTTGGCCTCAACACAAATCTCACACTTGCGAATTTCTTTCAAGTTGAGTTTAGGAATATATCCCAGATTAGACAAGTTTTTCAAAGACTTGTAATTTACATGCCCTAATCTAGCATGCCACAAATTAGGAGACTCAAGCAAATAAACAGAAGATTTTCCTTTATTTATTAGCTTTGGGTACAAATACACGGACTTTTTATCAACCACTGCAACATTGGCTTTAAAAAGTCCATCAACAAGATAGCCCTTTCCCACATACATCCCTCCCTTAGTAAGTACAAATTTGTCAGATTCAAATACAATTCTAAATCCTTTCTTACTAAGTATTGATCCGGAGATCAAATTCTTGCGGATGTCTGGAACATGAAGGACATCGTTAAGAGTAAGCTCTTTCCCCGATGTCCACTTCAGGATGACCTTTCCCTTTCCTTCAACCTTTGAGGAAGTTGAATTACCCATGAATAGCTGTTCATCTTGCTCTAGCCTTTGATATTCTGAGAATAATAATTTCTCCGAGCAGATGTGTCGGGTAGCTCCCGTGTCTACCCACCAATCTTTGTTATTGGTTGTCAGATTCACTTCTGACACCACAGCTGAAAGACTTGGTGATTCATGGTTGGTCATGTTCGCCTGTGGGTGGCTCTTCTTGTTCTTCTTTAGATGGCTGCGACATTCATTGGCCTTATGCCCTTCTTTGTTGCAGATGTAGCAGGTTCCTTTGAAGCGCATGTTTTTGCCATCTTGGGCTTTGCCTTTGTACCCCTGGGATGTCTTCTTCCGCTTCAAGCCTTGGGAAGTAGACGCTTTCCCCTTTGAGTCTTCGATCACATTTGCTTTTGCTTCGTAGGAGTTCTTGCTGCTCCTTTTCTCGGACTTGCGGTTGTCCTCCTCTATACGAAGCCTCACAATGAGATCCTCCAACTTTAGCTCCTTTCGCTTGTGCTTCAGGTAGTTCTTGAAGTCTCTCCACACTGGGGGGAGTTTCTCCACGATGGTTGCAACCTGAAAAGTTTCAGGAAGAATCATACCTTCGGCCTCTATCTCGTGCAAGATAAGTTGGAACTCTTGCACCTGACTGATGACAGTCTTGCTATCCACCATTTTGTACTCCAGAATCGTCCAACGACGAACTTCTTGGTACCAGCATCTTCAGTCTTGTACTTTTTGTCAAGACTGGCCCATAACTTCTTTGCCGTAGTGATAGGACTGTAGACATTATAAAGAGAGTCATCCAGTCCATTAAGAACATAATTTCGGCAAAGGAAGTCACCTTGTGTCCAAGCATCTACTGCAAGGACTGAGTCCCGATCAGTTCCGGGTTCTGGTGGATCCTCCTGCAGGAATTTGGCCAGATGAAGAGTGGTCAAGTAGAAGAGCATCTTCTGTTGCCACCTCTTGAACTCTGTGCCATCAAACTTTCCTGGCTTCTCCGGCTTCGGGTTAGGAAGTGGAGTAGGCATCAAACCTGGAGCGGTATGTTTGTTGCCTTGCTTGTACTATCTTGATTTGTCTCAGACATTTTTTTCTGATGGTTCAAGCAGAACAGAAGTAAGAAACCTTAATTGTCTTAAGATTGTTGGTTATTCTGCTTAACAAGAATCAATCTGACAACTAATCAAGATCACTGAGATATCAACAATCTAATTGGCCAGGTCGGCAAATATCAGGTGGGAGGTTTTCCGTTCAATAGAACGTTCCTTAATTTAAGAACCACCTTTCAATTTCCTTCCTTGGTTTAAGCACCAATTAGACTGAATCCAAGTCAGTCTCGATATACTGTAAAGTATATCCCCTGTATAAAGGACTTAGTCCACTTATACAGTATCACTTAGACTGAATCTAAGTCAATCTCGATATATTGTAGAGTATATCCCCTGTATAAAGGACTTAATCCACTTATACAGTATTTGAAGTGAGGTACGCTTAGAGCGAATCTCCTTAAGACAATTACGTCCCCCGCACCGGTGCTAACGGGATAATGGACGCTGGTCTCCCAAGATACAACACTTCTTCACGGTATTTGGATAGAACTACCAAATCACCGTACGGTCGAACCGTAGTCAACCAGTACCTACACAGGATTAGCAAAACAGCGGTATAATGACAAATTTCAAATGAATATTTGTCTTACTCTTTTGGAGGAACACCCACTGTTAAGGATGTAGGAAGGTTGAAGAATTTGGTAGAATCTCCTTTAGGAAGGTGCTTCGGATTCCCACTTCACTCTGGAAGTCGCGGATTCCCACTTCGCTGGAAGTCGCTCTGAAAGTCGTGGATTTCCACTTTGCTGGAGCCCAGTTCAGAATTCAATTCAAAACTGTAGAGAGAGAGAGAGAGAGATTTTCTTGGAGTTGGTGTGTCTGAGAATGGAATTCTGGAGCGCTATTTATAGCGCTCCGGAAGGGCATTCTCGTCTGCCAAAAGTCAGCAGTTGTGACGGTTCGGACAGAACCGTCGCAACTGTTCAACCGCCCAACCGCTCTGTCGGTTTTCCGACAGCGGTTGGCGAACGGTTCGGATCCATTCGCGCGGACACCCGTTGGCGGGTGGTTCGAATCCTTTCGCGGGCGGGCTGGACCTACGGACCCTGATTCAAAAAGAACCAGGTAGGGAACTCAGCCCAGGCCGAGGCCCGAGGCCCGAGCCACAGACCCGGGCCCGAGCCCGGCCCCGGCGCCGGCCGGCAGCCGCCGCCAGCGGCGGCGCGCGTGCGCGCACGTACGTATGTACGTGCATAGTTCCCTCCTTTTCGCGCGCGAAAACTCCAAGTACCCAAAGGGCACACCCTTTGTTCTCATTTTCCTCTATTTATACCCCATAAGCTTCCATCACATGGCCAATGTGGGACTAAATGCTTGTAGCTAACTTTAGTCCCTTTTTGGCTTTGAATTAGGCAATCTTTGGACTTGAATATCTCATTCATTCGAAGTCGGAATTGAACATGTGAATATACCACGTTCATCACCAATGGAAGGAGAACACACTCCAACCATCATCCGGTTGATTCGATCAACGGATCTTGCCATAATTCAACTCGAAGATTCACCTTTATATTCTTCAATTCCAACATATATATATATATATATATATATATATATATATATATATATATATATATATAGAGAGAGAGAGACAGAGAGAGAGAGAGAGAGATTTGCATCCTTCTAAAAAGATTCGAGCTCGAATTTTTTTCCACTCAAATTCAACCCTCCGACATTCGAATATAAGATCCACTCCGTTGAAGTTGATATATATTATTTTAAGTATTTATAAATCAAAAATCAAGTGTTTTGAATAATTTTTGCTCATCCATCAAGTGGCGCAAAATGAACGGCCAAAAGTAGTGAGTTGGATAGATCTATATTTTTAGACACATAAATTCTCGATCCCGCCATTTCATTATGATCTAAACATTAAAAAAAAAAACTTACAAACCAATTTTTGTTAGGTTTCAAATGTTCTTCACCACTAAACTAACCAACTCACTATTTAGACTGTTCGTTTTTTTCCTACTTAATAATGGGCAAAAATATTCAAAACACTTGAATTTTAGTTTATACATACTTGAAATAATATAGATCAACTTCAACGTGAATCGTGTATTCAAATATCAGATGTTAATATTTGAGTGGAGAGGATTCCTCTACGAATCTTTTTAGAAGGACACGCGTGTGTGTATTACTATAATAATTATGAAGGGGGCACAAATTTTGAAGCTAATAAAAGGACATTGGCTCCCATTTTTCTATTATTTTTTGGTGCACGTGGGGCCATGAGCCCATGTGCACTGTGAAAGCATTGATGAGTACAGGGTGTCAACACAACAAACACCACACATGCATCATGTCAGTGCCACACTTAAAAGTGTGGAGTTTTATTGACCCCATTCCAGTAAACTTCAACTAATAAATCATTATTAAGATAATCACTTTCCTGTACAGGAATTATCAAGTAACCTTTGCAGCGTAGATTAGACTGTGTTAAGTATGTATATACTCCTATTATTCTCTTGACTCGATTTGAAATCTAACAAAATTAACTAATTATGATTTTCCATTACAGAAACTAAACAAGAAAAATAAAAATGATATATTTCTAACTAAGTCGAACATAACTCGAAAGAATACAGGTCCAACTCCCGTAAGTTTTCATAAAGACTCAAATTAGATTTGAATATGAAAGCTTGAGCTAGATTAATAGCATTACATGGCATAAACTAAGAATATGCCTGCCGTTCCTCCAAATAAATCAAATTCAAACTCTAATCAATTCTTTGTCTAACTTTTATTTTTCATTTATTTGAAGGAAAGCTCTACTGAAAGAAGAGAATAATGTAACAAATGTGTGTATAAAAATATTGTGGATGAAAATGGTGTTCCTTGTGATTCTTTGGATAATGTCTGTCGCAAGTACATTCATACATCTATAGAAATTAGAGGGCTGGTTTAGATGGTGATGGGACCCTGAGATCAGAGAAACTTTATGCTGGCGCAACATCTGGCCCTACCACGTTCATCTTCCATTTTCCTCAACTGAGACAAAAAGTGTGTGTGTGTGTGTGTGAGAGAGAGAGAGAGAGAGAGAGAGAGAGAGGATGAGTTATGTCATTTCGAAATTCCGGAAAGATTCAAAGACGAATCTTTCTCACTCAAATACAATCTAATGATATCCGAATGCATGATCTACTCTATAGAAATTAATCTTTATTATTCCAAGTAACAAAACAAAATAAAAAAACATATATTTTGAATACTTTTTACCCATCCATCAAGTAAGCGCAAAATAGACGACTGAAATAGTGAGTTGGATAGTTTAACGGTATAGAATTTTTGAAATCTAACAAAAATTGGTGTGTGAGAATTTTTAAATATTTAAATCATGATGAAATGGTCAGACCGAGAATTTGTATGGCTAAAGACGTGGATCTAAGCAATATGTTATTTTCGGCCGTCTATTTTATGCCTACTTGATTAATGGGAAAAAATTATTTAAAAACATGATTTTTTTTGTTTTTACATACTTAAAATAATGTAGATCAACTTCAACAAAATAGATCTTACATTCGGATGTCGTAGAGTTAAATTTGAGTGTGAAGAATTTGGCTTCAAATCCTTCCGGAATGACATAAGTCTAACTATCTATATACATATAGAAAGAGATAGATTTGTGTAGTTCCGAAGGATTCGAACCTGAATCCTTCTCACTCAAATACCAATATCCGACATTCAAATACAAGATCAATTCCGTTGAACTTAATTTATATTATTTAAAATAACCAAAAATTAAAAATCAAATATTTTGAATATTTTTTGTCCATTCACCAAGTGGCGTAAAATGGACTATCAGAAATGATGAGTTCATTAGATTTATGCCTTTTAGCCATACAAATATAAAAAGTGATTTAGATTTATAAGGTAATGTTAGTGCCAATATCAGTGGACGGAGAAATGTGGGTCCCATTTTGCGTGAGCGCTTTCAAGGGTAGGGACTCAACAAGCCAACAGAATTTTCTTGTACAAAGGGACCAGGGGAGGCATTGACAAAACGAAGTCTCACATCCCCATCCTTGCTCAGCAAAAGTGTATGGTTCAAGCAAGAAAAGCACATAGAAGATATCCATTTTCTTTCTCTTCTGAACATCAAAATGCCACGTCTTTCCCTTTTGCAAGTGCTAGAAGGACTCAAGGACACGACAAAGGGGAAAGAGAGATCTCTAGCTGCATTCTCTCTCCTCCCACTTTCGTGGCCACAAGTCCATTTTAGAGCTTGGAACATAATCTTTGAGGTTGCACGTTCCCCAAATTTGAGAGGTCAAGCAAGTTTGTAACTCATCAGTTCTTCTTTGGTTTAATTCAATTAACTAATTCCTAAATACTCAAAAACTCTCCGGTCATAAAAAGTTCTACAGGGACAGCCATCTCTCTCACCTGAAGGAATAGTAGGTGGGTCATGCAACTAATTAATTTATATCCGGGACATTTTATGTCTATTCTCTTGCTTTCTAGTTAAGTTTTATTATACGAACAAGTTTATGGAAGTCATTGATTTGATTTTATGATTATTTATTTGAATATGTGGTTAGAATTATTTGGATATACAATTATAACAGAAATATTTCTTTAAAATTCAATTTGCATTCAGTAAAATTTTGTTGATCTCCTACTATAAAATGTTGTTGGCCTGTGATGTATGTCAGCGAAAATTCTGATCAAGTTAGGGTTAATATTGTAAATTTTGAGGTTTTATTTTGGCTAAATTTTTTAATAGCTTACGGTTTTCTCAAAAAGTACCCCTCAACTTAAGAAATTTCCAAAAAAACACCTTGAAGTATATTAATTTTGATTACTTTTCAATAATTCAAGGTAGTTTTTTGATATTCAGCTAAAAGTTCAGAGTGATTTTTTTACACTAATTCAAAAGTTCGGAATAGTGTTTTTTAGTTGGGCTTAACTGTGAAACGGATGGTATTTTGAAATTTCCTAAGTTGAAGATGTTTTTCCGATAAAACCATGAAACTTAAAATAAGTACTAAGAAAATTTAGTTTTTTATTTCTAAAGAATATGTTCCACTCTGTTCTCTACTATAAAAAAGGAATGTTGTAAATTTTCCAAACCCAACACCCCACCCCCAAGCAAACGCCCCACCCCCCAACCCCCCCCCCCCCACGTGCTTGGGGAATCAGTTAGGCCTTTTATAATTTTCTCTCTAAAAAAAAGCATTGATGACTAAACTTTTGAGTACAATGAGACATTAGAGATAAGAGGCACAAGTTAAAACAAGTAAAATTTAAGATATACAGCTTGTGTGAGACGAATGAAAATAGAATACATATCTTCAATACATATTTGCAATATGTATTGAATTCATAATTTTCTTACCACAAGTCACATGTTTTATTAACTTTGCATGGTCTCTTTTCTTTTTCACTCATAATTATAGCGAGGTATGCATGCAAAAGAACATGATAAAAGAATAGAGAACTAAGAAAAGCTTACAATTTCCAAATTGATGATCTCACTTCTTTGTGATTAAGAAAGGAGACTAGGGCGTGTTTGGATTCAAGGAAATGGGAGAAAAATAAGAAATTGAAAGTGGGAATGGAAAATGTGAAAGTGTAGCGGAAAATTGAGATTTGAAAAAATAAGTTTTTCAGTGTTTGGCTGTAATATGAAAGTGTAAGTAAAAAGGTATATTGTATTTTTCGGTGTTTAGTTAATAATATGGCAGTGAAAAAGTTGATCACAAAATTGATCACAATAATATTAAATTAAATATTATTTCTGAAGTGACATTTTTGAACTGCAATTGAATTATAAATGAAATTTACACAATATCAAAATTTAATGCATTAAACTACAACTTATTACAAGTGAGATTTACATTACCGTAAAATTAATTGTAGCACCCTGAAAGTGAAAAAATGATAGTGTGAAAGGGAGTTGTAAAAGAGAAAAAGAAAAAGAAAAAGAAAAAAAAGGTTTTCACATTATCTATTTTTGATTCAAATCAAACAAAAGAAGTGAAAAATGACTTTTTCCCATTTCTCATTTTCCTTCCATTTCCCATTAACATTGAATCTGTTTTGTTGTGCGCACCGACAACAACTAACAGAGAATCACACAATCTCCAGCACAAAGAACAGCCCAAATCACACGAAGAACACACAATCGCAAACAACAGATCTAACGAGGTTCGGCCTCAATGCCTACGTCCTCGGGGCAATCAATGGAGAGAGTTTTCAATTTAGGAAGATGATTACAATCGCTGTAGATCTCTCTGAATGCAAGAGTATCCACAGTTTTTCTCTTTCAAGGCACTAAACCCTAAAAATTACACTTAGGGCTTAAATACACAGTTTTCCGAAACAGCAGTTTTCCTCCCAGACCCGACTATCGGTCGACCGGACGGTCGACCGAAGAAACCCGAGAGCACAGTCCCTGTATTCCGGTCGACCGGCCGGTCGACCCAGAAAACCCGAGAATTGGGTTCCTGCAGTCAGAGCACTTCGGTCGACCGGGCCGGTCGACCGCTCAAATCCCCTGTGCATGCTGTGCACGTCGGTCGACTGGACCGGTCGACCGACTCGCCTGTCTTCTGCTGCTGCTTCTAATTTCCTGCCCGCTGTCCCTTTGCCTTTCGTCGTAGACTCCTTGGCAATCTTCGACAGCACCTGGCATGACATCAACTCCTCTACTATACTCTCTCCTCCAACAATTCTCCACCTCGGTGAAGATTTCCAAATCTGAGCCGAACATCGACTCAATAGCGGCTGCACCAACCTGGTTGCCTACGTACCCCTTGCCCAAGGGATCAAGTCGTCCGTAGTTCACCCAAATGAGCTTCAGCAAGCTCAATTCACCTGAAGGATATGAAGCAAGTCTTTGCAGTGTGCAAACTTTACTCCCGACACCACCTTTGTAAGCATATCGGCCGGATTCTCCGAAGTGTGAATCTTTAACAAGTCAATGTCACCTTCTTCCAGAATCTCCCGAACAAAGTGATACCTGACATCGATGTGCTTCGTCCTTGCATGATAGACTTGGTTCCTTGCCAAGTAAATGGCACTCATGCTGTCACAGTTTATCTTCAATATATCCTGTTCCACGCCTAAGTCATCAAGCAATCCCTGAAGCCAGATTGCCTCCTTCATGGCCTCTGTCATAGCCATATATTCAGCCTCTGTGGTCGACAACGCGACGGTAGACTGAAGTGTGGAGCGCCAACTCACCGGTGCCTGCGAGAATGTGAAGACATATCCCGTCATCGACCGGCGTTTGTCAAGATCACCTGCATAGTCTGAATCAACATACCCTATGCACTCTTGCTTTCCGGTGTCGTCCTTCTCGAACACTAGGCCTACATCAACAGTTCCCTTGATGTACCTCAGAATCCATTTCACAGCTTCCCAATGACCCTGTCCAGGATCATGCATGTATCTACTCACCATGGAGACTGCCTGTGATAGATCTGGCCTCGTACACACCATTGCATACATCAAGCTACCTACCGCATTGGCATATGGAACATGAGACATATGCTCACGCTCTTGAACACTCCTTGGAGACATCTTCGCTGACAATTTGAAGTGCGGCGCCATTGGTGTACTAACAGACTTAGTATCCTTCCCGATATTAAACCTCTGCAGTACCTTCTCCAGATAGCCCTTCTGAGTCAAACTTATCCTGCCAGCTTTCCTGTCTCTTGTGATCTCCATGCCCAATACTTTCCTTGCTTCCCCCAGGTCCTTCATCTCGAACTCTGACGATAACATCTTCTTCAGAGAATCAATAGCAGATCTTGACCTAGAAGCAATCAGCATATCATCTACATAAAGAAGTAGATAGATATATTCACCTGATGGTAACTTGTTGTAGTACACACATGGATCGAAATGGCTTCGTGTGTACTTCTTCTTCCTGATAAAGCTGTCAAATCGCTTGTACCACTGTCTAGGAGACTACTTCAAACCGTACAGCGATATCTTCAGCTTACATACTAAATCTCCCTTCCCTGCAGCTTTGTAACCTGTGGGCTGTGTCATGTAGATCTCCTCCTCAAGATTGCCGTGGAGAAAGGCGGTCTTCACATCAAGTTGGTCCAGTTCCAACTCATTCTGCGCCACCAAAGCCAATAGAATCCGAATAGACGAGTGTTTAACTACCGGGGAGAACACCTCGTTGTAGTCGATTCCTTCTCTCTGAGCGTAGCCTTTAGCCACCATCCTTGCCTTGTAGCGCACTGTATCTTCTTGAAGAGATCCTTGCTTCTTAGCAAATACCCACTTGCACCCTATGGCCTTCTTCCCCTTGGGCAACTTGGTAAGTTCCCATGTGTTGTTCTTATAAAGAGATTGCATCTCTTCATTCATGGCCTCTTTCCACATCCTGCTTCTGAACTGATCTCAGCTTCTCTGAAGGTAGATGGAATAGCCTCTTCAACAACTGGAAGTGCGTATGCAACAACCATATCGGTGGTGAGCCAACCAGGTCTCCTAGTATTCCTCCGTGGTCTTTCAACTGCAGTAGAATCTGGAACAGTACCCATGACCTGCTCCTGATCCTCTTCAACAACTTCAGCATCTTCTTCTGCAACTTGATCACCTCCCTGTGTCACCTCAGGAATGATCCTCACTGATACTGAATCCTCTAGAGATGGTGGATCTGCATCACTCTCCACCTGCTGCAATAGCTCTTGGTCTTGCTGGTCTCCACCTGCTTAGAGACCGTAGGCTTCATCAGTGAAGCCTCATCGAACGTGACATCCCTGCTGATTATGAATTTGTTGTCCTTTTGGTCCCAAATCTTGAACCCCTTAGTTCCTCGCTTGAAGCCAACGAACACCCCTTTCTTTGCCCTTGGGTCCAACTTGTCTTCTCTAACGTGGTAGTAGGCTGGACATCCGAAAACCCGTAGCAAATCATAATCCTGAGCAGTTCTTCCTGACCAAGCTTCAAGAGGAGTCTTCCCCCCTATTGCAGACGACTGCAACCTGTTCACAAGATGGCATGCATACCCCAAAGCTTCAGCCCAGAACTTCTTTGGCAGTCCTGCATTGGATAACATACACCGAACCTTCTCTAGCAAAGTCCGGTTCATCCTCTCAGCCACCCCATTTTGTTGCGGATTTTCCTGTACTGTGAAGTGTCTCTCTATGCCCTCATCAAGGCATAGCTGTAGGAACGGATCGGATTTGTACTCCCCTCCATTGTCAGAACGGAGAACCTTGACCTTCCTTCCTGTGCTTCTCTCCAGATTAGCCTTCCACTTCACAAACAGCTTTAGGACTTCACCTTTGTGTCGCATAGTGTACACCCAACAACGCCTAGAGTAGTCATCAATGAACGACACAAAATAGTGGTTACCTCCAATCGATGCAGTCTTGGTAGGTCCCCATACATCCGTGTGAACATAATCAAGAATACCATCCGTGCATGCGAAGCTGTGCCAAACTTCACCTTGATCTTCTTGCCGATGATGCAATGTTCACATAGATCCAGCTTGTAGGTCTCAGCACCCTTCAGCAACCCTTTCTTCACAAGAGTTTGCATTGATTTCTCCCATGCATGTCCCAGCCTCATGTGCCACAGCTGGGTAGAATCTTCCTTCTGACTGGTAGAAGCTGCCACCTGCCCTGTCACTGTACTACCCTTCAAGTAATACAAGTTGTTCCGGAGATCGGCCTTCAACACCACCATCGAGCCCTTTGTCATTTTAAGAACTCCTTCCTTAATAGACACTCCGAGCCCTAGTGATTCCAAAGCTCCTACAGAGATCAAGTTCCTCTTCAGCTGAGGTACATATCTCACTTCTTTCAGCTCCCTCACCATCCCATCAAACATCCTGATTGGAATAGTGCCAACACCCTCCATGATGCACGGGTGATCGTCGCCCATGACGACCGAACACCCCTCCAACTTCTCAAAACTGGTAAACCAGTCTCGATTAGGGCATACATGATATGTTGCACCTGTGTCCAAGATCCACTCGTTCTCCCCCGAGTAGCCAATGACAGGAGTGGTGACTGAAAACGAAAACACTGAAGAATCTGAATCTGATCCATCTGCCTGTGATTTGCTGCTTGCAGTTTTTACCACTTTTGCGAGATTTGCTTCAGATTTTGACTCTTTCTTCTTTCCCTTGAACTTTGGACAGTCTACTTTCCAGTGCCCAATCTCTTTGCAGAATGCGCACTGATTTCTCTTGAGATCCCTGAAGCCCGGCCTGGACTTTGATCTTCCTCTAATCTCCTTTCCCTTCCTTGATGAACCCCTACCTCTTACTTCCAATGCCTCTGCCGATGAACTTGTCTGAGAAGGATGTCTTTCATTCTTCCTTGTTTCATAACTCATCAATGAAGATGACACCTCATCATAATCCAAGCTCTGCCTTCCATTAATGAAGGTCAGTGTGAATGTCTCGTACTCCTCTGCAGGTAGTGAATTCAGAAAGATGACCGCCTTATCTTCCTCTTCTAGCTTGACATCCAAATTCAGCAGATCTGTAAGAAGCTTCATATATCGGTTGATGTGTTCATTGACTGTGCTCCCCTTCTGCATCCTGAACTGATACAGCTTACTCTTAAGCTGCAACCTGGACTCTACACTCTTCTTCAGGTACTTCTTTTCAAGGGTTTGCCACAGTTTCTTCGCTGACGTCTCATGTTGCACAAGGTATTTTATGTCATGTGACAAGCATGAACGTATCAAGCCACATGCCGATCTGTTCATCTTCGCCCACTCTTCATCAGTGGTAGTGTTCTTCTTCCTCTCCAATAGGAGAGTGTCCTCTAGGTTTGATGCATTCAGTGCATCCATAACCTCACATCTCCACATACCGAAATTATTAGTCCCATTAAACTTAACAACTTCAATCCTTGGGTGATTGTTCATTGTCTTAACAGATGCAGTTTCTTCTGCCATTGAGATCTTCTTTTGATTCTCTATTTATGCGGAAGAATAACCAAATTGGAATAAATCTCTATTCAGATAAAAATGGGATTTTTACCTGCCTCTTGAAACCCTAGATAGAGTTTCTCACCGGATCTACTCCAAACACAGATTCAACGAGCCCTCCTTGCGTCCTCCTGAGATCGACACACGATCTCCTCGAACACCAATACCTCTGACCTGAGATCATCACACGATCTCCACCTGATCAGATCTGGAGCCCTTCGAATCCTCAGAATCCCAAGCGTAGCCTGGATGCTCTGATACCACTTGTTGTGCGCACCGACAACAACTAACAGAGAATCACACAATCTCCAGCACAAAGAACAGCCCAAATCACACGAAGAACACACAATCGCAAACAACAGATCTAACGAGATTCGGCCTCAATTCCTACGTCCTCGGGGCAATCAATGGAGAGAGTTTTCAATTTAGGAAGATGATTACAATCGCTGTAGATCTCTCTGAATGCAAGAGTATCCACAGTTTTTCTCTTTCAAGGCACTAAACCCTAGAAATTACACTTAGGGCTTAAATACACAGTTTCCCGAAACAGCAGTTTTCGCCCAGACCCGACTATCGGTCGACCGGACGGTCGATCGAAGAAACCCGAGAGCACAGTCCCTGTATTCCGGTCGACCGGCCGGTCGACCCAGAAAACCCGAGAATTGGGTTCCTGCAGTCAGAGCACTTCGGTCGACCGGGCCGGTCGAGCGCTCAAATCCCCTGTGCATGCTGTGCACGTCGGTCGACCGGACCGGTCGACCGACTCGCCTGTCTTCTACTGCTGCTTCTAATTTCCTGCCCGCTGTCCCTTTGCCTTTCATCGTAGACTCCTTGGTAATCTTCGACAGCACCTGGCATGACATCAACTCCTCTACTATACTCTCTCCTCCAACATGTTTGGTGTGAGGTCTTTTCCCCTTGACATTGCATGCAGACGCACAGTTCCATGGAAGGGGACATTGCTAAGCAAAACAAAGAAACATCCTTTCACACCTCAACCACAAATGATTCATTTGCAAGGAGACAAAGAGGAGATAAGCCCGTTTATTATGTCCACTGCCAAACATCATTGCCAACCACCAAATTCACACACACAGAGAGAGAGAGAGAGAGAGAGAGAGAGAGAGAGAGGATGAGTTGTGTCACTTCAGAAGGTGTCGAAGACGAATTTTTCTCACCCATATACAATCTTACGATATCCGATATCCGGATATACGATCTACTCTATATAAATTAATCTTTATTATTTTAAGTAATTAAAAAATTAAAAAACATATGTTTTGAATATTTTTTACTCATCCATCAAGTAAGTACAAAATAGACAACCGAAATAATGAATTGATTAGTTTAACGGTATATAATATTTGAAATCTAACAAAAATTGGTGTGTGAGGGTTTTTAAGTATTTAAATCATGATGAAATGATCAAATCGAGAATTTATATGTCTAAAGACGTGGATTTAAGCAATATGTTATTTTCAGCCGTCTATTTTGTACCTACATGATGGATGTGAAAAAAAGTATTCAAAAACCTGATTTTGATTTATACATACTTAAAATAATGTAGATCAATTTTAACAGAATGTATCTTGTATTCAAATGTCGTAGAGCTATATTTGAGTGGGAAGAATTTGACTTTAAATACTTCTGGAATGACATAAGTCTAACTATCTATTTGCATATAGAGAGAGATAGACTTGCGTAGTTTCGAAAGATTCGAACCCGAATCCTTCTCATTCGAACACCAATATCTGACATTCAAATACAAAATCCACTTGAACTTGATCTATATTATTTAATGTAACTAAAAATTAAAAATCAAATATTTTGGATATTTTTTGTCCATCCATTAAGAGGCGCAAAATGTACGATCGAAAGTAGTGAGTTTGCTAGATTTATGCCCTTAGACATACAAATATAAAAAGTTTTTAGATTTATAATGTAATGTTGTTGTCAATAATCAGTGGATGGAGAAATGTGAGTCCCATTTTGCGTGAGAATTTTCAAGGTAGGGACTCAACAAGCATCAAAACTTTGTTGTACAAAGGGACAAGGGGAGGCATTGAGAAAATGAAGCCTCACATCCCCATCCTTACTCAACAAAAGTGTAGAAAAGCACATTGAAGATGTCCTTTTTCTTTCTCGTGGGACCAATCTGAACATCAAAATGCCAAGTCTTTCCCTTTTGCAAGTGCTAGAATGACTCAAGAACACGGCGAAGGGGCAAGAGAGATCTCTGGCTGCATTCTCTCCTACTGCTTTCGTGGCCACAAGTCCATTGTAGAGCTTGGACCACAATCTTTGAGGTTGCACGTACCCCAAATTTGAGAGGTCAAGCTAGGTTTTAACTCATCAGTTCTTCTTTGGTTTGAAGGTCTTTCCTTCTCCTCTGCATTAAGAGTGTTGGAAACTAGGGCTGGAACTTCGCGTCAAGAAAGCATCAGTTTCAGGCATCAATGATTGCTTGTAATTGTGACGAGGGAAAAAAGTAAAGAGTGTTTGTATTTTGCATATAGCATGAATCGGGTTCTTCTTTTCCGTCTGAGCTCCGGCAACCCTCGACGATTCAGTTGGGGATCTGCTAATGTCTTAGGCCTCCATTGCTGCTGCTTTTGCTTTGTCGTTGAAGAGAAAGGGTAAAGAGATTGCAGATTCATTCATTAAAGGTGAAGCTTGCGCCTAAGGGAATCAAACTTTGGAAGAAGAAGAAGGGTCATTCACTCTATCGATTCAAACTCCTGTCTTTGCTTGATCAGCTTGATTTTCAAGAGTAATAATCCGAGGCTGATTTGGTGACCCTATAAGAACTCAGTGTTGCCCTTAGTAGGGTAACTTGATTTGTCTTCTTTTTCTTCTCTTTTGTATTGGCGTTCTGGCTTTCTCCTAGCAAAAAAAAAAAAAAAAAAAAAATCAAAAAAAGGTGTCACTGTAACAATATGTATATTAAAAGTCACCTAAATAATGTCATTTTTTTTAAAAAAAATGACGTCAAAAATACATTTAACACCGGTTTCAGAGAAATCGACGTTAAATCTCATGATTTGATGAAAGGGAAGAATTCAAATGTGATGACAATGATAAATTAGAAGACATGATACATGATATAGATGAATACATTGTGGATCATCCACACTTATTCGAGAGCTTAAAGAATAATGCAAAAAAACTTTTATATGTTGGTTCTAAATTCACTAACTTGTCTGTAGTGTTGAGATTATACAATTTGAAAGTAGAAAATGGGTGGAGCGATAAGAGTTTTACATCCTTATTCAAGCTCTTGAAAGATATGCTTTTTTGGAAAAATGAACATCCGGATCGCATGTACGAGCCCAAGAAAATCATGCGCTCTATGAGAATGAATTATGAAGAGATACATGCTTGCCCTAATGATTGTATTTGTACCAAAAAGATTATGAACATTTGGAGAAATGTCTGGTGTGTGGAAGGTCACGGTACAAAACAAATGACAAATCTATGGCTAAGGTATTATGGTATTATTCGATAATGCTTAAATTTAAACGCATATCTAAAAATGCAGAATATGCGAAGAACTTGACGTGACATTCAGATGAGAGGATTATTGATAATATGTTGCGGCATCTGGCTGATTCTCTATAATGAAATATGATTAATGGAAAATTTTCTGAATTTTAAGTGATGCAAGGAATCTCCGGCTAAGTCTTTTAACTGATAAAATAAATCCACATGGTAACATGAGCAGCACAAAACAAATGACAAATCTATTTGTGTTGACTATTTATAATCTTTCTCCATGATTGTGCATGAAGCGCGAGTTTCTTATGATATCGTTACTGATATGGGGCCCAGACAGCCGGGAAATGATATAGATGTTTATTTGGCACCTATTATTGAGAACCTAAAGATAACGTGAGAGGTTCGTCAAGAATTTTTCACACTTCAAGTTATATTACTTTGGATAATTAATAATTTTTCAGCATATGATAAATTGTCGGGATACAGTGTGAAAAGAAAACAAAGCATGTCTTATATATGCAGAAGACACATTTTCTGTTCAATTAAGGCATAGGAGAAAGATAGTATATCTTGGTAGAGGGAGATTCTTGCCCGTATCACACTGTTACTGAAGGCTGCGAAAAGCATTTAATGGATCTACAGAAGAAAAAAGAGCTCCAGAAGCTTTGAACAGTGAACAAGTAAATGAAAAGGTGAAACATCTTATGCCAAGTTGTGAAAAAGTGAAGCAAAATATAATTGAAAAGAATGTATAGAAGAAGCGATCAATATTTTTTAACCTCCCATATTGGAAGTGTTTGTATGTGAGATACTGTCTTGATCTTATGCATATTAAGAAAAATGTGTGTGAAAGTATTATTGGACCATTACTCAATATATCCAGAAAGAGCAAGGATGGAGTCAAAAGAAGACTGAATTTAGTTGAAATGAGCGTACATAAGCATTTAGCACCTTCGCAAAAAGGAAAAAAATATGTTTTTATCGTCAGCATATTATACTTTGTCTAGAAAAGAAACGATAGATTTTGTCAGTTTCTTGCTGGGATTAAGGTCCCAAGCGGTTACTCATCAAATATTTGAAGTCTCGTATCAATGAAAAAATTAAAACTTGTTGGCTTGAAATCTCATGATTGTCATGTATTGGTGCAACAGTTGCTGCCGGTAACTATACGTTATATACTCAAAACATGTTAGCCATGTCATTACCCAACTGTGTTTTTCTTCAATGTAGTATATAGCAGGGTAATTGACCCTGAAAAACTGGATGAGCTACACAAAAATATTGTGGTTATATTGTGTCAGCTTGAGATTTATTTTTCACCGCCAGTTTTTGATATTATGGTGTATCTAACTGTTCACTTGGTTAGAAAGATTAAATTATGTGGTCTGGTCTTCTTAAGGTGGATGTATCTATTTGAGCGATACATAAAAATATTAAAAGGGTATGTGAACAATCATAATCAACCTGAATGATGCATTGTTGAATGTTACATATATGAAGAGGTGATTGTATTCTGCAGTGAATACTTAATCAATGTTGAAGCCATGGGACTTCCTAACTCTCATTTTACTAAGACAAAGATGACAATAATAAAACTGGATAATCGATGGTTACTATCAGTCAAAACTTAGGGTGACAAGCACATAGATATGTCATGAATAACAGTGAAAAAGTATAACCTTATATAAAGGAGCATATAGACAATATAAGCCGCATCAATCCAGTTAGATCAAGGAGGGAGAAGTGGGTAGTAGATGAACAAAATAAATCATTCATTAATTGATTCAAAAATCGAATTGATGTTCAATTAACAAATTATCAAATTCTATTTCTAATACTTTAAGATGGTTAGCACATGGACCTCACACGATTGTGTCATCTTACCGTGGATATTTTAGAAACAGTTACTATTTTTATACAAAAGCACACGATGATAAGTGAACAGTACAAATTAGTGGTATGACTTAACTGGCCCAAGTAATGCATATTTCCAGCGTCAAAGACAAAAATTCAGTATTTGCAAACATGTCATACTGATCCATGACATATGAGAGGTAGACTACACAATATTTTATGTTCCTGTATTCTGATATAATTGGGTATAGAATAACCATGGCGTGAAAGTCAATGAGTCAGGATTCATTCTAATTGATCTTAACAGAGTGAATCATAAAGAGGACGCATTCATATTGGCATCACAAGCAAAATAAGGTTTTTACATTACGGATCCTGCTGATAAAAAATTGTCCATTGTTCTCTTGATAAAACCAAAAAATACTAATGATGGTGATGATGAGAACAATATTGGAGATAACATTAATGAGGTTTCATCCTTTTCTATTGGATTAACAACCGAGAATAATATTGATATTACTGAGAGTGATGTCAGTAAAGATATCTACATGCGAAAGATCATTTTGAAGGAATTTTGGTAGAGAAAACTAGTAAAAAGAATAAAACATAAAGGTACTATTTAAACTCAAATTGTTTTAATATCTTACATATTTGATTTTAATTTTTATGTCCAATAGTTGTTTATTTTTTTTAGTAGCTTGCATTTTTAATACTTGTTTATTTTTTGAAGTTCCTATTTTTTGTTTAATTCTATTTTTAACAGGCATATGGCTTTATCCGGGTCAAACAGTGAAAATTCTCAAAAGATGACTTGAGGCCCCACTCGCATGAGAGAGCACTCTTATTGACATCTCAGTGTGTACGATTTGCACTGAAATTCAACAATGCAAATAATCCTCTTTATAAGAATGGGAAGAAATTAGAGAGCTATATTGGATATGTCACTCGTGAGAAAGTCCCTATTAACATTTTTATTTGGCATTTGGTTCCCAAGGAGTTGAAGAATAAGCTTGATAGTTGAATAGAGTATCAACGAGTAGCGTGACACTAATCCGAAGAATATATATATATGAGACACGCAAGAATTAGGTTAAGTAGTCGGTTACATCATTAAGAGGTATGGATGTGGGTGTGTACTACTTGTACATATACTTTTATTTTATATCGTATAATCATATATATAGTTGATAACTTGTTAATGATTGCTTATTGATTGTTATGTTGGATGACTGGTGGACTATTATATTTTCAAGGCATGCTAAGACTCTAATCATGGATAAGTACTGTAGTCAACTTCATGCACCATATATCTAATATGTGAATGAAGAATCATAACTCATTAAAGAACTAATCTTATTGTAGACTGTCAAAAAATCACTGAGGATAAGTCATCAGAAAACTCCAGACGCGGGGCTAATTGTAGCCACACGTACAATACCAAGACACGAGGGTTGAAACCCACGTCCTAGCTGTTCGGTAATAGCCAAGACGCGACTCGAAGCCCGCATACTTACATCAATATAGTATCAAGACGTGAAAGCCCGAAGCCCGCGCCTGGTAGAGTTCAAAACTCACGACAAAACGCGAGGCTCAAAACCTGTGTCTCGGTTATAACTGCCCTCATTACTGGGTCAATTACTGCCCACGTAATGAGGTAGTTAACCCCCATTATGGAATGTTTTTAGGGGACAGTTTTACCCCGGAAACCCCCATAAATACTTTAGTTTGCTACTGAAGAGTGGTAACAGTTTTTTGGTTGCAAATCCCAGAGAAATTAGAATCTCTAAATGAGGAATATCAAAGAGTTTGACTCTTCCAACAACTTGCTGAGTTCAAGTTTGTTCTTTCCTAAAGTCTCTTTGAGATTCTTGTTGGACAGAAGCTGTGTTACTTCATCCACCATCCAAAGAGAAGATTCCCAAGAGGTCTTGACGTTCACCCGGTCAACGGAAAACAACATTCACTTTTCATCGCCACATCAAGAACCCGATATTAAACAAAGGAGAGATTTGAGCTTGAATATCTTCACTCTCTTGTAATCAGATTATTGATCCGTTGTAATTTTCTTTACAATCAAATAAAGAATTTACACACGTCCTCAATTTTTCCACCAAACAAGAGATGGCGACTCCGCTAAGGACCACTTTCTCTACTGATGAGCAAGTCGTGGCGCAAGGTAACGTCACCTACATGGAAAATTGATTGAATCACTTATCGTGGAGTTCGACTAAGCAAAGTATGAAGAGCTCCTCTCTTCCGGCTCTAAGAGCCCTAGGGCGCGGCAGTACCGTAAGGTCTCTCGGGGACCCGTTCTCAAGTCCGCTCTGAGATCCCTTCAGAAGCGATTGACAAGAAGAGTGTCATGGCTAACTGTTGGCCCAAAAGGTTACACTCTCTATTTGTATAAGTTTTGATGATAAAAAAACACATAGAAGCTATTTGATACTAATAAGTTGTTTAGAATGAGTTTCAGGTTTGTACAAGTTTTGATGGCTTTTAAGCATATTACAAGGATAATGGCGCTAAAAGCATGTTGATAGGTTAATGGCGCAAGAGGATGTTTTCATAGGAGAGGAGGCTTTAGCTTGGCATAACGCGGCTCGGAGACTTCTTTTTCTAGTTTTTATATTTTAGTTTGTTAAAGGATAGTATATAGTGTTGAAGCTCAATTTCCCCACACACACTAATTGCACATGATTTTCAAATGATTATTTTTGTCTCTTGAATAAAATATTTTACTAGACCTATTTCAGTATTTGCAAACTCTATTTTATGTAGTGTATTAAGTCTTGACAAAATTATTTTTGAAAATTATCATATCTTCAAAAACATTCTTTCAAAATAAACAGTTTTGACCTGTTGCGGTCGACCAGACGGTCGACCGGCTCTGTTTCAGGTCAGAACGGTCAACCAAGCGGTTGACCGCACTTCTGACTGTTGGGTGTGTGCATGTGTGCACGTTACCCGATTGACCGGGCGGTCGACCGGACCCCATATCGGTCGACCGAGCTTCGGCCGACTGAAAGCACCCTAGTTTCTGTTTGGGACGGTCAACCGGGCGGTCGACCGTAGCCTGGAAACGATCAAATGTTTTTGAAAACCGGTCGACCGTGAGCGATTTTTCAGCCTAAACGGCTAGTTTTTTAAACACGTTTTAAAACATGTTTTTCTTCTCCAAACGAGTTTTAAGGCTGGTTTTCGGTCTAATCTTTCCTGATTAATCAAAATTATGATTTACCTTTTAATCCCTACCTTTATCCTATAAATAGGGATGATTAGGGTTGAGAAGATTACAACAATTTTTGTAAAAGAAATCAAAGTTTGAGTCTCTTTAAAAGAAGTTTTGCTCTCAGTTTTTGTGCTCAAAATTCTTACTTTTCTCTGAAGTTTTTGATTCAAAACTCTCTTCAACTTTGCTTTATTTTTCACTTACAAAACTTGAGCTTCAATCCTATACATTATTTTCTAGGGTTTTGTAAAGAAAAGTTTTTCAAAAGAGAGTTTGTGATATTTTGATCACTAAGATATTATTATATTTGTGGCTCCACTACCTCTGGACTAGAGGAGTGTGATTGAGGAGTTGGGTACTCTCTTCTGGTTGTAATCCTTTGTGAAAGTTCTAGTGGATCTGAAATCCTTCTGGGTGAAGGTGGGGGCATAGAGCTGGGTGCTCGAACCTCGAAACAAATCTCAGTGTTTGCGATTGGTTTATTTGTGTTATTTACTTGCTTTCCATTCATTCTTATATTGTCGATCAATACTCTCACAACAAGATTGCATTGTGCACCTCAAACTCTTATTTAAAGGAATCACGAGGAAGGAGTTCAGAGCCCTTCATGGGGTATTCGACTTCTAATCTTGTTTCGAGTAATTGTTGCATCATATCATTTTAATTTGTGCATTGATTAGCATTATCACCTATTCACCCCCCTTAGGTGATTTCAATTGGTATCAGAGGTAGGACTCTAGTTTTGGCTTCACATCCTTAGAGAGATCCTAAAATTTGCTAATCACTATTTTCATATCTTCATTTATTCACTAGTAAAGATGGCCGACAACATTAAGACCCCTCCCAAATTTGATAGACTCAACTTTCCCATATGAAAGTTAGGATGAACATTTTTCTACAATCCCTAGGTTGTCTAGTTGCTAAGTCTTTGACCAAGCCTTTTAGTAGACCCGAAAGTGAGGAGGACACTTGGTCCGAACTTACCTTCAAGAAATTTGATGCTAATTCAAAGGCTCAAAATGCCCTACTCTTAGCTTTGAATGAGGATGACTTAACACGGGTTATCCAGTGCAAATCCGCCTATGAGATTTGACAACACTTATTGGTCACTCACGAGGGAACATCACAAGTCAAGAGAGCTAAGATAGATCTCTTCCGTTCCCAATATGAAAGTTTTAAAATGCAAGAAGATGAATCTATTGATGATATGATTACTAAGTTTACTAAGATTATAAATGCTCTTTCTTCTCTAGATGATGAAATAAGCAATGACCAAAAGGTGCGTAAGGTGATTCGTGGTCTCCCTTCGTCGTGGGAAATCAAAGCTACCACCTTGAAGGAGTTGAATGACAAAGACGAGATGGAGCTTATAAGTTTTATTGAAAATCTTAAGACTCATGAGATGGAGAAAAAAGCTAGAGAAGAAGCGGTACCTCAAAAGAAAAAGTCTATAGCTTTCAAGTCTTCCTCCACAAACTACGATGATGAAGAAGATGAAGAAGAGCTATCTCTTCTTGTGAGAAATATAAAGAGAATGTACTGCAATAATAAGCTCAACTATAGAAGGCGATGGGAAGGGAAGGAGGAGAAAAAGATCATATGCTACAACTGTCGGAAACCCGGACACATCATGGCCGATTGTCCAGATTTCAAGAAAAAGATATCATCCTCCTTGCAGCAAAAGAAGCCGGCTGAAAAGAAGGTGTACAAAGCCACTTGGGACTCGGAAAGTGAATCCAAAGATGAAGTCGACACGGCAAATATGTGTTTCATGGCAAACACACCTAAGGTAACTACCCAACCACTTGATGATGAAAGTGAAATAAGTAGAGAATTATTATTACAAGCTTTTATTGAACTTTCAGAAAGTTTTGATGATAAAAAGGAAGAGTATTCAAAATTGAAAAAGGAAAATGAAATGCTTAAAAATCAAATTGTCATTTCTTCAAAAGAAAAGGATGAATTATCTTCAATTCTTATTTCAACACAAAGAGATTTTGATGCCTATAGAGTTGCTTGCAAAGCTAAATATCCTAAAATTGATGAAAATGAGTTTTCCATGTTAAAAACTAGAATCAATGATTTGGGAAATGTTTTAAACGAATGTACTTTTAACAATACTAAATTAGAAGAAATGTTTTCAAAGAAGCATATGCATACTCCACATGCTAAACATGATAAAACTTCTCATGCCAAAACTTCACATGTTCATCATGCCAACACATCACATGTCAATCATGCTAAAACTACCGATGCTCACAAATCACATGTTCATAAACCACATGCTCATTATGCTTTTAAATATGGTAGAATTTATAAATATACTTATTGTGGCCGGAATGGTCATTTAGCTAAATTTTTCTATGATCATATAAATAGTACAAATAATCTTGTGTGGGTTCGAAACAGTAACGCATTAGGACCCAAGAAAATTTTGGTACCAAAATCAAGCCTTAAATTATTTGATATAGGTACACACCAAGACTCCAAGACGTAAGGAGCGGTGGTACCTTGATAGTGGTTGTTCAAGGCATATGACATGGGACATCAATAATTTTACAACCCTACAAGGTACATTGAAGGTGGCACCGTCACCTTCGGAGATGACTCTAAGGGCACCATCATCGGTATAGGTAACATTAAGATTGGTGCATCTCCTTTAATTGAAAATGTAGTTCTTGTTGATGGGCTTAAACATAATTTGCTTAGTATTAGTTGTTGGCCCAAAGGCCTATCGCCCTAGTTTTGATGATGATCAACTCATGAAGTTATATTTACTAATGATCTTGTGCTAATTAGTGACAGATTTCATGATCAAGATCTTAGTAGGTGCAAAGCTCAACAAAGGTTAAAAGATCAAGATTTGGAGCTTGCATGTTGTGATCCAGGAAGTTTTTGGATCAAACTTGGACCAAGTCAAGAAGATGAGAAGCCTTCAAGGGAAGACTTCAAGAAGTTGAAGACTTGGGTCTAGGTATAGAATTTGTTTTTTGTTTGTTTTAATAAAAATGTAAAGGATAGATAGTTGGTGGATTGCTCAAGTCTATATCACACACACACTCTTGATTAGAACTCTTGATTTAATTGATTTCATAAAAGATTTTGTTTTTAGAAAAGAACTTTTATTTTAGAAAAAGATTTTTCTTTAAGACAAAATATTTGTTGGTTTTTGGTATTTCTATCATGTATATTCTTTAACCAAAACCAAGTTGTATACTAGATTTCAAAAACATAGATATTTCATATTGATTGTGTAGTGGATCATATCCATACACACCATGCTTTTAAATGGACTCAAATATCTTGTTTTTGTATTTGATAAAGGTTTGGGAAAAACATTTCATGGAAAATTAGGTTTTTATCAAAAGAATTTTTACCAAGTATTTTACCTTGATAGTAGTATGACACATGCTCATACTCTATGATCTTTCAAGACCAAAACATTTTATCCAAGACCCAAAACCAAATCCAAATTTTCCAGGTCCTGGAAGTTCTGATTTTTCAGAATTTCTCAGTGACCGGTCGACCGGCAGTCGACCGGCACTCGACCGACATGCACAGTTTTGTGCATGTGCGTATCAGTCGACCGGGACTCGACCGACCCAAACCTGTTGCTCTCTGGAAATTGCCAGTCGACCGGATCGGTCGACCGACAGTTCTTTCCAGAAGAGCGGTCGACTCACCAGTCGACCGGTGGCTGCAACGGTCAGAAAAATGACCGTTGGCCGGTCGACCGGCGGTCGACCGCCAGCTCTGACAGAACCCCAACGGCTCTATTTTCTGGCAGCCTATAAATTGGGATTTTGTCATCTATTTTGAGGTTAACATTTAGGAGACTTCTTGAGCTGTTTTTCAGACACTTTTAGAGGAGTTTCTCTACAAGATTTTAGTGCAAATACTTCCAATCAAAAGGAAGAGTTTTTATCAAGAGAGTGTTTAAGTGATTTCTTGTGTTTTCCAACAAAGCTTTCTTTCCTTCATTTTCTCACCACACACTTGAGCTTTCCATTGCTAGATATTCTTATAGGTGTGTTGTAGTGAGAGTGCTCTTTAGGTGATCAAGTGTTGTGATCATCAAAGAGATCCTTTCTTTGTATTTGAGGAGACGGGCAAGTGTGCTCGTTGTTGGTGGCTAGAGTTCGGTTGTGAACTCTTGGTGGTTCGAGGTACGGCCTCGGCGAGTCGGTGGACTTGCGTGTGTACGGGACTTGGGAGTCCGAGGGTTTGTAGGTGTACGGCACTGAGGAGAGATCCAGTGGGATCTTACATAGTGGAAATCCTTCGTGTGTCGAAGGCGGGGATGTAGAGCAAGTGTGCTCGAACCTCGAAACAAACCCTTTGTGTTTGCGATTGCTTACTCTTCCCTCTCTCTCTCTTTGTCTCTTTTATATCTTGCATTTACTTTCATTGTGTTCATCTTATATATGCATGATATATACCCTTGTGCTTAATTGATATATAATTGCGTGGGATTGTTGTTAACACTAGTATTCAACCAAGAGAGCCAACGCGGCACCTCAACCCATTCAAGGGGAATCTAGAGGAGCTTGTCCAGAGCCTCGCAAGGGAATCCGGCAACACTCTTGGTTATACATAAGTGTTAAATTAATAAGAAGCTTTAATTTGGTCAACTTAGTTTTAATTCCGCATTATTTGTTCATAAGTGACTTTTAGATTAGCCATCACCTATTCACCCCCCCCTCTAGGTGATCTTACAATTGGTATCAGAGCTAGTGCTCTTGATAAGGGTCTAACAACCTAAGAGTTAAAGATCCTACATTTGGGCTAATCACAATATTTGTTGTACACACACACCTCACCATGGACTTTATGTCACCACCCACCTTTGATATTCTTAACATCCACATTTGGAAAGTTAAGATGTCATTATTCCTAAAAGCCCTAGGTTATAATGTATATCTTGCCACAAATAATAAAGAATATTGCTTAAATGGTAAGAACATTGAGGTTAATGCAAAAGCCCTAAATGCTTTGAAGAGTACCCTAAATGATGATTACTTATTTAGGGTTGCTAATATTGATTCGGCTTTTGTAGCTTGGAACATCATCACCTCCTTTGGCGAAAAGGATCTATATTATGCCGGGAGCGATTCGGACGTTGGAAGCAACACCTCCAACACATGCTTTATGGTCCAAGGGGATAACCCCCTTGAGGTAAATACCGAATCCGATGATAAGGATGCTAGTATGTCATATGATGAGCTAAATTCTTTATGCCAATTATTGCTTGAAAGATATGACATAATTAAGAAAGAAAATAAAATTTTGAAAAAGGACATTGCTTGCATGCATAATGAACATGATTCATGTAGAGACAACATTGCATGCTTAGAAAAAGAAAATAAAGATTTGAAAAATGAGAATGTTTCCTTATTTTCAAAATTGAATGATCTTTGTGAAGGGAACACTATTTTGAAGGATAATATTGCTATGGTTGAAAAACAAAAAGAAAGTATTTTGGAAGAAAATAAATCTTTAAAAAGAAAATTTGTTGAAAAAGAAAAAGATAATGTTTTTCAAAAGAAAAGGAAAAATGATTCTTCATCTCATCATGCTTTTCATGCCACATCTAATGAGATTAAGAATATGAAAAATAAGATGAATAATTTGAGTTCAACTTTGAACTCGTGTGCATTCAATCATTCTAAGTTGGAATCTTTGTTTCAAAAGAAACAAGTTCCTCATGCTCATGCACATCATCATACTCATCATGCTCATGCTTATGGTGCACATCACGATCACAATCACACTCATAAGCATCATGCTAAGGTGTACATTTGTACACATTGCGGCCGCAAAGGCCATCTAGCAAGATATTGTTTTGATAAGAAACCATATTTATATTTTGCTAAATATAATAGATTTTGGGTTCCTTATAACAATGCTAATCCCAAAGGACCCAAGAAAACATGGGTACCAAAACCCCCACCTTTTGATTTTGATGTAGGTGTGGGATCTCACAAAACGTGAGAAGGTTGGTACCTTGGTAGTGAATGCAATGGATATGATGGACACTCTTATAGATGCATTGCTATCAAGGAAATTTTGGTGGAAAAATCCACCATGCTTGGAGCTTTGAAGTTGGTAACAATTTCTTAACTCTTATTTTTATATACATGCTTTTACTTATTTCATACATTCATAGCATGTTCATGATTTTGTTTGATTTGTGCTTCATGTGGTATTTACATGCTTAGATGTAGAATATTTCAAAACTTGTATTCATACATAGATGTATAGTGAAATACAATTGACTCATATATATGATTGAACTTCATGCTCATTTGTATCCACTTTATGCATATGTATAAGACTAGTTTTGATGATTCTCTTTTATACATGTTTTACCTATTTTAGTGATTTACTTCATGTATATGCATGCTTAATTCAAATCTAATAAATATACATGTATACCCGTGAGTCTCTTGCCTTCATGCAAACATTTAATAGACTTTTTTTAATATTTGGGATATGTATGCATATTGTTAGATTTGTATAAACCATACATATACCATGAAAATTGTTGATTTTAGTGAAAATGATTTTCATGATTTGTTGTTAAAAATTTGACTTATGATCGTTTTGGGCTTCAATGACTATTTTCATGTAGACACTATTTACATAACCTTTGAACACTCTATCTTTAAGAAAATATATAATTTGGAGCTTTATGGAATATGAGTGCTTGAACTTTTATGTATTTAGTAGCATTCATGAAATACATATGATCTTATATTTTTTTTAAGGATCTTTAACTAGTTTGTCAAAAATCCATTTAAACTAGTTATCTATTCTTCAAGTATTGCACATGATTCTATTTTTATGGATAAATTCTTTTGTGATTTCAAAATTTTTGATGCTACATTGTATTGAATATTAGTTTAGATGTTAGTATTTGTCAACACTTGGATTTATACTTGTACACCTTATGGACCACAAATAAATCTATATATGATTGGGTTGAATGCTTATTTGTGCCTATTAGATGTACTAGTATAGCCTTATGTTGATGATCATTATATTCTTAAACTTGTATTCCCATTGGGATTTATGTTATGATCATGTGATTTCATTTCATGTATATGGTTATTTTGCCAAAACATTAAGATATACATGGATAACCCTTGAGTCATTTGCTTTTCATGCAAATCTATTTATGAGGACTCAATTGTATTTTGGGGATATGTATGTATACTTAATGTCTTGTCAAAACATACATATGCTATGAAATATAATTTTGATGATTTTCATATATTAAAATTTGTGATGATTTTCGTATTTTCAAAATTTATGATTTTAAGGAATATTGAGTTTTATTGCTAATTTTCATGATACCATGTTTCACATAACACTATCACACTCACTTCTTTTTGATATGGACTTTATGGATAGAGTGCTTTTTAGTGCCTTGTGTTTCATTGATCTTTCATGAAAAACTTTTTAACTTATTCCTTGATGGAAGGATCTCGTACTAGTTCTTAAAACAAGTTCATTTAACTAGTTCGAATTCTTCATATAGTAGATTATATGATGTATACACTTATGCTTACTTTTCAATTGGTATCATTGGATATTTTCAATTGGTATCAATTTGACTCTTGTTGTATATACTCATATTTTGTTCTTTCATATATGTATGTATCTACTTCAATTAATATACTCCTTTCATACATATATATGATTTGTACTTGTGCTTTAGCTAAAATTGACTCTTATATTTTTAAGCACAAAGTTGTTAATGCTAAGCTTACTTCAAATCTTATTTATCTTCAAGCTTATGCATTGTATTTCATCATTGGTATCAAATTCAAAATTTGGTTGTTCTACATTTGGTACCTTAAAAGAAAATATTGTATTTTAAGATATTTCAAAATTTTGTTTTCATAAGAAAAATTCAAAATTTTTGATTTGTATTGTCTATATGCAAGGAGAGCTTAACATCTCTCTTACATATAGATTCATGTTGAGTATATTATAAATTGAGGAGATTGACAACTCTTCTTTATGTGATATACGTGTGTAGGGGGAGCTTCACATCTCCTCTTATGCATGACATATTATACGTTATGTGAATTAGGGCTTGTCATCCCTCCTTCATGTAATGTATATGTGTTGGGAAGCTAACTTAACGTCTTCCTCTTCATGAATTTATATCGCATATAAATTTTATTGATTGATTTGTATTTTACCCTCCTTGATTTCTTTGTTTTGACAAAAAGGGGGAGAAAAAAAAATTTGTTTGATGTATTTTTCTTTGAACCCTTTGTTGATGATTGACAAAAAGGGGGAGAAGAATTTGTGATTTTATATGCATGATTTCATGATTTCCTTACTTAAGGGGGAGAAGTATTTGGTTCCTTGCTTAAGGGGGAGTAAGATTTGTATTTATGCATATATGTTGTCTTGCAATTAGGAGCAAAAGATTTGATTTATGATTTGATTTATATGATTGCATCTCCTACATTGCATACATGTCATGTGCTTTTATTGCCATATCTTTTATTTATTTGGTATGCATGAGTTAAGGGGAGCTTCTTTGAAGCTTTACTTTAATCCATGCATATATAATTTCATGAGTTTTGTCATCATCAAAAAGGGGGAGATTGTTGGCCCAAAGGCCTATCGCCCTAGTTTTGATGATGATCAACTCATGAAGTTATATTTACTAATGATCTTGTGCTAATTAGTGACAGATTTCATGATCAAGATCTTAGTAGGTGCAAAGCTCAACAAAGGTTAAAAGATCAAGATTTGGAGCTTGCATGTTGTGATCCAGGAAGTTTTTGGATCAAACTTGGACCAAGTCAAGAAGATGAGAAGCCTTCAAGGGAAGACTTCAAGAAGTTGAAGACTTGGGTCTAGGTATAGAATTTGTTTTTTGTTTGTTTTAATAAAAATGTAAAGGATAGATAGTTGGTGGATTGCTCAAGTCTATATCACACACACACTCTTGATTAGAACTCTTGATTTAATTGATTTCATAAAAGATTTTGTTTTTAGAAAGAACTTTTATTTTAGAAAAAGATTTTTCTTTAAGACAAAATATTTGTTGGTTTTTGGTATTTCTATCATGTATATTCTTTAACCAAAACCAAGTTGTATACTAGATTTCAAAAACATAGATATTTCATATTGATTGTGTAGTGGATCATATCCATACACACCATGCTTTTAAATGGACTCAAATATCTTGTTTTTGTATTTGATAAAGGTTTGGGAAAAACATTTCATGGAAAATTAGGTTTTTATCAAAAGAATTTTTACCAAGTATTTACCTTGATAGTAGTATGACACATGCTCATACTCTATGATCTTTCAAGACCAAAACATTTTATCCAAGACCCAAAACCAAATCCAAATTTTCCAGGTCCTGGAAGTTCTGATTTTTCAGAATTTCTCAGTGACCGGTCGACCGGCAGTCGACCGGCACTCGACCGACATGCACAGTTTTGTGCATGTGCGTATCAGTCGACCGGGACTCGACCGGGACTCGACCGACCCAAACCTGTTGCTCTCTGGAAATTGCCAGTCGACCGGATCGGTCGACCGACAGTTCTTTCCAGAAGAGCCGTCGACTCACCAGTCGACCGGTGGCTGCAACGGTCAGAAAAATGACCGTTGGCCGGTCGACCGGCGGTCGACCGCCAGCTCTGACAGAACCCCAACGGCTCTATTTTCTGGCAGCCTATAAATTGGGATTTTGTCATCTGTTTTGAGGTTAACATTTAGGAGACTTCTTGAGCTGTTTTTCAGACACTTTTAGAGGAGTTTCTCTACAAGATTTTAGTGCAAATACTTCCAATCAAAAGGAAGAGTTTTTATCAAGAGAGTGTTTAAGTGATTTCTTGTGTTTTCCAACAAAGCTTTCTTTCCTTCATTTTCTCACCACACACTTGAGCTTTCCATTGCTAGATATTCTTATAGGTGTGTTGTAGTGAGAGTGCTCTTTAGGTGATCAAGTGTTGTGATCATCAAAGAGATCCTTTCTTTGTATTTGAGGAGACGGGCAAGTGTGCTCGTTGTTGGTGGCTAGAGTTCGGTTGTGAACTCTTGGTGGTTCGAGGTACGGCCTCGGCGAGTCGGTGGACTTGCGTGTGTACGGGACTTGGGAGTCCGAGGGTTTGTAGGTGTACGGCACCGAGGAGAGATCCGGTGGGATCTTACATAGTGGAAATCCTTCGTGTGTCGAAGGCGGGGATGTAGAGCAAGTGTGCTCGAACCTCGAAACAAACCCTTTGTGTTTGCGATTGCTTACTCTTCCCTCTCTCTCTCTTTGTCTCTTTTATATCTTGCATTTACTTTCATTGTGTTCATCTTATATATGCATGATATATACCCTTGTGCTTAATTGATATATAATTGCGTGGGATTGTTGTTAACACTAGTATTCAACCAAGAGAGCCAACGCGGCACCTCAACCCATTCAAGGGGAATCTAGAGGAGCTTGTCCAGAGCCTCGCAAGGGGAATCCGGCAACACTCTTGGTTATACATAAGTGTTAAATTAATAAGAAGCTTTAATTTGGTCAACTTAGTTTTAATTCCGCATTATTTGTTCATAAGTGACTTTTAGATTAGCCATCACCTATTCACCCCCCCCTCTAGGTGATCTTACATTAGTCAACTATGTGATCGTGGTCTCAAAGTTGTGTTTGATGAATCTTCTTGCAAAATTTTTGATTGTAAAACCAATGATTGTATTCTCACTGGATTTCGTGAAAATAATGTCTATATTATTGATATGCTTAATTTGGATTACTCTACTAAATATTTAAATGCTTTTGATGAGATTTCATGGTTATGACATAGAAGATTAGGACATGCATCTTTTGATCACCTTGCTAGAATAAATTCTAAGGAACTGGTGAAGGGTATTCCTTATTTGAAGTTTGAAAAAGACCGCATTTGTGGTGCGTGCCAACTTGGGAAACAAACCATGTCTTCTTTCAAACCAATCAAGGATATCATGTCATCTAGGCCTTTAGAATTGATTCACATGGATCTTTTTGGACCAACTAAAACTAAAAGCTTAAATGGAAATAGATATGTTTTTATTTTAGTCGATGATTTTTCTCGTTTCACTTGGGTTTTCTTTTTGGAGCATAAAGATCAAACTTTTTCACATTTTAAGATTTTTGAAAGAGGGTTGAAAAAGAAAAAGGATTTTCGATTTTACGGATAAGAAGTGATAGAGGTGGTGAGTTTGTCAACCAACTCTTCATGACTTATTGTGATGAAAAAGGAATTAAGCATGAAATGTCATGTCCTAGAACTCTACAACAAAAGGAGTAGTTGAACGAAAGAATAGAACTCTTCAAGAAATGGTTAGGACTATGATAAGTGAATATGGGCTCCCTCGATACTTATGGGCCGAGGCCGTAAACACCGCATGCTAGATATCAACCCGTATTTATTTGTGTAAAAATACTTTCAAAACCTCTTTTGAAATTTATCATTTAAGAAAACCAAATGTTTCATACTTTAAAGTTTTTGGATGCAAGTGTTTTGTTTTGAACACCAAAGATAATTTGGATAAATTTGATGCTAAAGTTTATGAAGCAATCTTTGTTGGCTATTCTAGTAATAGCAAAGCATATAGAGGGTTCAATAAATCATCTCATACTATTGAAGAATCTATGCATGTTAAATTTGAAGAATCTAGTGCTATTGTTGAGAATGTTGTAGAGATTGACTCATTAGGCGAGGACATGGAGAAAATATCCTTGAAGGACTCACCCATCCAAGAAGACAAGCAAGAACCTATTGGTGAAGTTCAAAAGGATGAAGTGAAACAATCACAACCACTTCCTAAAGATTGGAGATACGCCTCAAATCATCCCAAAGATCTCATCATAGGTGATGTATCAAAGGGGGTAACCACTCACTCCAAATTCCATGATTTGTGTGGGAATTATGCATTCATATCTCATTTTGAACCAAAAAACATCCTCGAAGCCGAGGGTGACTCATATTGGTTGCTAGCTATGCAAGAAGAGCTCAATCAATTTGAGCGCAACCAAGTTTGGCACCTTGTTCCTAGACCCCATGATAGACCAATAATTGGTACTAAGTAAATTTTTAGGAACAAGTTGGATGAGCCAGGAAATGTTATTAGGAATAAGGTTAGGTTAGTGGCCCAAGGTTACACTCAAGTTGAAAGAATCGACTTTAAGGAGACCTTTGCACCCGTAGCACGGTTAGAAGCCATACGGATCACACTAGCTTATGCATCCTATAAAAATTTTAAACTTTTTCAATTGGATGTAAAAAGTACATTTTTAAATGGTTTTATTGATGAGGAAGTTTATGTTGAATAACCTCCCGATTTTGTGGATCATGTACATCCAAATTTGTTTTCAAACTTGATAAAGCATTGTATAGTTTAAAACAAGCCCCAAGAGCTTGGTATGAAAGGCTTTCTAGTTTTCTTCTTTCAAATGATTTTGTTAAAGGCAAAGTAGACACCACATTATTTACTAAACATGATGATAGTGACATTCTTATAGTTCAAATATATGTTGATGATATAATCTTTGGTTCTACTAATGAGTTACTTTGCAAGGAGTTTGAACAATGTATGCAACGTGAATTTGAGATGTCATTGATGGGTGAATTGAACTATTTTCTTGGACTCCAAATCAAGCAAATGCGTGATGGGATTTTCATATGTCAAGCCAAGTACTCCAAGGAACTCAGCAAGAAATTTGGGCATGAAGACTTAAAATTTGCAACACTCCCATGGCCACCACCACCAAACTTGATAAGGATGACCAAGGTAAGTGTGTTGATATAAAATTGTATAGAAGCATGATTGGTAGTTTGTTGTATTTAACGGCTAGTAGGCTGGATATTATGTTTAGTGTATGTCTTTGTGCTAGATTCCAATCTTGTCCCAAAGAATCTCATTTAATTGCGGTAAAACGCATTATTCGTTATGTTAAGGGCACTATTGGAATGGGTCTTCGGTATCCGAAAATCAGAGAATTCTCACTGACGAGTTTTTCGGATGCCGACTATGCGGGTTGTAGAGTGGATAGGAAGAGTACTAGTGGAACATGTCAATTTCTTAGTAATTATCTTGTTTCATGATCTTCCAAGAAACAAAATTCGGTAGCCCTCTCAACCGCTGAGGCGGAGTATGTTGCGGCGGGGGCTTGTTGTGCTCAAGTCCTTTGGATGAAACATACTCTACTTGATTATGATTTGCATTATGATCATATAAAAATATTTTATGATAATACTAGTACTATTGATATGACTAAGAATGCAAATCAACATAATAAGACCAAGCACTTTGAGATTAGATATCACTTCCTTAGAGATCATTTTGAGAAAGGTGATATTGATATTGATTATGTTTCTTCCGATTTTCAACTTGCCGATATTTTCACTAAACCACTTGACTATAATAGATTTTCTTTTATATGTGGTGAACTAAATGTTTGTGTTGTTGAATAAGGAAGTTTTCTTCCTAACATATCCCTTTTTGATGTATGACAAAAAGGGGGAGAAATATGTAGTTTATGCTTTGATTTTATGGTTTGGTGTTTGTGTTTTATGGTTTGGCGCTTGCTTTTCAAAATTTTCGAAAATTCAAAAATTCTCTCATAATAAATTGTTTATACTTGTTTAATATAGCATTATTTGAGGGGTAGTTTTTACCTTTCATTTATATCTTGTGTTATAGCCTATATGTTTTGTCATCATCAAAAAGGGGGAGATTGTTGGCCCAAAAGGTTACACTCTCTATTTGTATAAGTTTTGATGATAACAAAACACATAGAAGTTATTTGGTACTAATAAGTTGTTTTAAAATGAGTTTCAGGTTTGTACAAGTTTTGATGGCTTTTAAGCATATTACAAGGATAATGGCGTTAAAAGCATGTTGATAGGTTAATGGCGCAAGAGGACGTTTTCATAGGAGAGGAGGCTCTAGCTTGGCGTAACGCGGCTCGGAGACTTCTTTTTCTAGTTTTTATATTTTAGTTGTTAAAGGATAGTATATAGTGTTGAAGCTCAATTTCCCTACACACACTAATTGCACATGATTTTTAAATGATTATTTTTGTCTCTTGAATAAAATATTTTACTAGACCTATTTCAGTATTTGCAAACTCTATTTTATGTAGTGTACTAAGTCTTGACAAAATTATTTTTGAAAATTATCATATCTTCAAAACATTCTTTCAAAATAAACAGTTTTGACCTGTTGCGGTCGACCGGAAGGTCAACCGGCTCTGTTTTAGGTCAGAACGGTCGATCGAGCGGTCGACCGCACTTCTGGCCGTTGGGTGTGTGCATGTGTGCACGTTACCCGATCGACTGGGCGGTCGACCGGACCCCATATCGGTCGACCGAGCTTCGGCCGACTGAAAGCACCCTAGTCTCTGTTTGGGACGGTCGATCGGGCGGTCGACCGTGGTCTGGCAACGGTCAAATGTTTTTGAAAACCGGTCGACCGGCCGGTCGACCGTGAGGGATTTTTCAGCCTAAACGGCTAGTTTTTTAAACACGTTTTAAAACGTGTTTTTCTTCTCCAAATGAGTTTTAAGGCTGGTTTTGGGTCTAATCTTTCCTGATTAATCAAAATTATGGTTTACCTTTTAATCCCTACCTTTATTCTATAAATAGGGATGATTAGGGTTGAGAAGATTACAACAATTTTTGCAAAAGAAATCAAAGTTTGAGTCTCTTTAAAAGAAGTTTTGCTCTCAGTTTTTGTGCTCAAAATTCTTACTTTTCTCTGATGTTTTTGATTCAAACTCTCTTCAACTTTGCTTTATTTTTCACTTACAAAACTTGAGCTTCAATCCTATACATTATTCTCTAGGATTTTGTAAAGAAAAGTTTTTCAAAAGAGAGTTTATGGTCTTTTGATCACCAAGATATTATTGTATTTATGGCTCCACTACCTCTGGACAAGAGGAGTGTGATTGAGGAGTTGGGTACTCTCTTGTGGTTGTAATCCTTTGTGGAAGTTCTAGTGGATCTGAAATCCTTCTGGGTGAAGGTGGGGACGTAGAGCTGGGTGCTCGAACCTCGAAACAAATCTCAGTGTTTGCGATTGGTTTATTTGTGTTATTTACTTGCTTTCCATTCATTCTTATATTGTCGATCAATACTCTCACAACAAGATTGCATTGCGCACCTCAAACTTTTATTTAGAGGAATCACGAGGAAGGAGTTCAGAGCTCTTCACGGGGTATTCGGCTTCTAATCTTGTTTCGAGTGATCATTGCATAATATCATTTTAAATTTGTACATTGATTAGCATTATCACCTATTCACCCCCCTCTAGGTGATTTCACTAACCACATCAGACGTAACAACCGCGTCAACGTCTCCCACGAGACCCGTGAGGTTAGTGTTGCTGATATTCAGCCCGTTCATGCCCGTCCTCTTCCTCAGTTCCAGGTTACTGGGGGTTCCCAACAACCTGTACGGCGTAACCGGAACGCTGAATGTCGACAGAGATGACGCGCGCGTCAACTACAGGCGCAAAGCTGGAACAACCATCTGTCTAGAAGATACAAAACGTGAGGCTCAAGCATGCGTCTCTTCTGAACCACGTCAGACGCGCGAAGTCCGCATTTGGAAACCTAAATGCGAAGCTCACCAGACTTGCGTTTCTGAAGCTACTCATTGATGCGCTAATCATTGATACGCTTTTCATTTTTAATTGGCATTTGGTTCCCAAGGAGTTCAAAATAAACTCCCCAACCTGAGATCCAATCCCAAATTGAATTCCTTAGGAAATTAAGATCAAAAACCCCCCAACAACTCCCAATCTTTTTCAATTTCTCTTTTCCTCACTCTCTCCCTCCCCTCTCCCTCTCCCTCTCTCTTTCGCAGACTGGGGCGGCTGGAAGTGGCAACCGGCTGGCCACGGGCGGCAGCCGGCCAGCGGAGCAAAGGAAGATAAGGGAGTTCCCAAAAGTTTTTTTTTCTTTTCTTTCAAATTATTTATGGTATATCCTTAGATCTCTTAGTATATTTATTTATTTCAGATTAAAATTATGTAAATCATTGTGGTTATAATATTAGATTATGAGAAAGAGGAAAGAGGAAGTAAGAGAGCCCCTTTGTCAATTTTAATTTTTTTTATATATTTCCTTAACCAAAAAAAAACTTCATGACCTAACCAATTTTATTCTGAATAGAGTAGTTAAATAATATAATTATTAGTTGTGATTCAAATTTGGTGAAAGTATTAAATAAATTTGAGAATAACCCAAAATTTGAGGACACTAGAAATGATGTGCAAATCTGTCCAGTTTTTATAATCTGTAAATTCAGAGGTAGAACGTCAATGTATTATGAGTAATAAGTATCATACTAAATATCTTAGAAAGATAACCAAGTCAGTTTTCTAACGATTCTAACTGTATCCCCATTGAAGGTCTGTGTTGAAAGTTATCGCCAAAATACAACTAGTTGGTCAAGACTACTGTGTTGTAGATTTTTAACCGACCAAGGAGTTTCCAATTATTTAGAATATTTTTCTCAAATTAAACTTGTCATATATATCATTGGAAAGGTAAATAAGTCTAGTTTCTAACAAAATTTCTCATGTTTTATTTAAATGTCTGAAAAAATATATAATAAAAATATCAGTGATTATTCGAAAGATAGATCAGTTAAAATATTATTTTAAACAAGACGTTTTTTATCTTATTTTTAGCAAGTTCTCATAAAGAAACCTCCTTGTGACTTGTGATTATGTAGGATTCAATGATGAATTTAAATTTCAAATTTTATTCCTCAGTTGAGAAATTAGAAATATGTTCGAGAACATGTGTGCTTCTTTAAATAATTTACATGATTCTTTCTTTTGTGTCGTTCACTAAATCAATACTCTCTAGTGAAGTTCTCAATCGGGTTCATTTTTATTTTAAATTAGTTCTTCACTAAGTTATTGAAAGTGTTCCCCTCCCCTCATATCAGTCTTTGATTCTTCCCACATAAATATTAAATTGAAGTAGACATTTATTTTTTCATGTTGACTTCTTTCATTTCAAGAAATATTGATTGAAAAGATAGAATCTTTTGATGTAGAGAAGTTCTCTTATTATAGTTATATTCTAAATAAATTACATGATACCCAGATGACTAAGCACCTACTGATACTTATAGGAAAGTAAGAAAATAGATAAAGCAAATAAATTATATATAACAGTAGACTTTCATTTATTCCGCCATTTGACAAATGGGAGCACAAAAGTCTTACTTGCCTTGCAGATCCATAAATTAACCACATTGTTTCGTTATGACCTACTAGTGATGTTCTTTATACTTAATTAGGATATATGATGTACCAATGAAAACCTCATCCCCTCTTTATAGGAAATAAGAAAAAGCTTTGTAGCTTACTTAGCATTGAAATCAATTTTCCCACATCATAATCATTAAAGGTCATCTATTATTCTTTATCGTCGTGAAACTTCGTGAATCTTTCTATATAGCCTTGAGGTTTATGTGTGTGTGTGTGTGTCTATATATATATATATATATATATATATATATAATATATATATATATATATATATATATATATATATATATATAAAATAATCTTTGGTTGCAAAACTTTCACATCTGCTGCTGTGCGAAATTGAATCACAACCACCTGATCTAAAATCATGCTCACGCAGAGATCTGAGCGCAGCTGGAATTAAAAAAGAGTGGGCCCCATGCGCTTTGGGCTCAGTTGCGCGGGACGAGGCCAAATTTTGGGCGCTCTCTCTCTCTCACTCACCCTTGCCTGAAACCTCGCTGCCCTCGAGCTCTCTCCCTCGCTCACTCATGCCTGACCCCTCGCAGCCCTCGACCTCCCTCCCTTGCCGTCGCCCTCGAGAGGTCCCCCCTCTCTCTTGATCTCCCTCTTTCCCCTCTATCTGCCTCATAACCAGATCTCGCCTCCCCCTGTCTCTCGCCGGAACCCTCAGTGTCGTCGACCTTCCTCTCTTGTTGCCGCCCCCGAGCATCCTCCCCCCTCTCAACCTCCCTCTCTCCCCTCTATCTCCCTTGCGACCACATCTCTTCCCCCCCTCTTTGTCTCTGTGTAGACCAGATCTGGAGGTCATCGCACTCTGAATAGGTACCCCTCTCCTTCTGTTGTCTGTATTAGTCTCCTCCTTGCCTGCTTGCTATGTGAAAATTTCATGTGGACAATGACGTTGTAGAGCAACCCCTCATACATCAGGATGTGGGCAATTTGCCTATGCATAATTGATGATTTTACTCAAAGATATGTGGGCAATTTCATGTAGGCAATGATGTATTAACTTGAGCCTCTTGTATTAATTTCGAGCTGATGCAAGTGTCGTTGTTCTCAGTTGGATTAAACAGAGTATGTGGCGTTGATTTCTGTTGGTTAGTTTTATAATCTTAGCCCCTATTACTGAATATATTCATCTCCGTTGTGCTATTTTGGTATACTTCATACTAAGAATGGCGTGTGAATTATAATATTGTGTGGGTCTTTTAAGAGGCTTGGATGCTCTTTTGTAGAGAAACCTCTCATACATTACAATGTGGGCAATTTCATGTGCATAATTGATGATTTTACTCAGAGATATTTGGGCAATGATGTATTAACCATATATGTGGACGATGTGTTGTGCGCGCAGGGGACAACAACCTCTCTAACGAATCCGCCCACATGCAGAGGCTTGATGCAGCCGGAGAAGCAACCATCACGATAGAACAACAAACAACAGAGAAAAGCAATCAACACAGTATTTAACGAGGTTCGGCAACGTGCCTACGTCCTCGGGGCAAGGGAGAGAGAGAGATTTTATTGATTCAGCAATCAATACAAACTAATATAGAGGGAACTTTTTAGAGGGATTCTTAGGGATACAATACATGAGGCTTCTATCCCTTATTTATAGCCACACAGTCTCTAGATTTAAGGAAACCCAGATTGGATTCGATCCCTTCTAGAAAAGGAATCCGAATCCCAAAAGGAAAGTCAAAACGCGTCCGGTCGGTCGACCGACCTATGCCACGGTCGACCACGCCAGTCGACCGGGCCTAACTGAGAGCAAAGGCCTAGCAGTCAGTCGACTGAGCCAGTCGATCGCTCTCTACCCCGGTCGATCGGGCGGTCGACCGGGCGGTCGACCAGGCTAACCCTGTACACGTTGTGCATGCCGGTCGATCGGGCGACCGACCGGCCTTCTCCACCGGGCGGTCGACCAGGAGAGCAATCTGGCTTGCTCCAATGCATCGTCTTGCTCCTTTGATTTCTGATCTCTATGCTACCTTCTTCCATCTCCTCTATCTCCGCTCTCCCTACAATTCTCCACCTCGGTGAAGATTTTTCAAATCTGAGCCGATCTCTAACGAACTCCAGTTATCACCTGGCGAAATGGACACACGATCTCGGCGAAATTGACACACGATCTTAGCTTGCGCGCTCCGGATGAAATCGACATATGATATTGGCGAAATCGACACACGATCTCGACTTGGAACCTGTAGCTCAGCTATCACCTGGGATGTACCACACATGCCTTCCCTACACTTCACTTTAAGAGAACTTCCATACATGCTGATCACAGAACGTGGCTCCTACTCCGCAACTATATGACCTCACGAAGAACTCATCATGAGCCAACACTGACTCTCCAATTGACTGGCTCTATTCAGTCTACGTGTCTTCAGCTGACGGTCCAACGAAGTCTGAGTAGAGCACACTGAACACCATTTCGGCTTCAACGAACTGGATGCCCACCCCTCCTATGCAAGCTCAACTGTTCATCAAGATCACAACGGTTCACCTCTACATGAAGTCCAACTCTCCACCTCTACGTGAAGTCCCAATCAGCTTCTCGAGAACCCAAACAGCTTCATATGGGTTGCATCACCAAATATGGCTGCGCCTTTACGGCTACCTACGTACCTTGCCCAAGGGATCAAGCCAACCGTAGTTCATACAAATGAGCTCCATTAAGCTCAAGTACTTGTACCTGTATCTTCAGCAGCGAACCTATCTGGCTGAGTCGTATGAACCGCCTCACGACCATCATGGAGAACAATGGCCTTCAACTTGAGCTTGTCGCAGATACAAGCTTGAGATTCATGCTTCTTTACCCACGTGCGTGGTTTTACCTAGGTTCCAATGACTGCAAACAACTTGACATTCTGATCAATGTCTTCAACCTGTTCAGCATCAACCCTGGCTACATGATCTCCACCGGTGTCACATTCGGTAAAGTCTTCACTGATGCCGAACCAACTGGAGATGGTGGAGTAGCATCAACCTCCACCCGTCGCGATACTTCCTTGGTCTCTGTCCTCTCCACCTGCTGAGAGATGGTAGACTTCAACACTGAAGTCATATCAAATGTGACATGCCTACTCAATATGATCTTCTTGTTTTCGGGGTCCCATAACATGTAGCCTTTCATATTCCTTTTGACACCCAAAAACACAAACTTCTTTGCTCGCGGATTCACCTTGCCATCTTTGGCACTGAGGTAGGTCGAACTTCCAAATTCTCGCAGCAAACGATGATCTTGAGCAGCTTTCCCAGATCAAATTTCCAATAGAGTTTTACCTCCTATCGCAGTCGATTTATTTATGAGATGGCTAGCATACACAATCACCTCAGCCCAAAATGATTTGTCTAATCCTGCATTAGACAACAACCATCGAACCTTCTCCAGCAAGGAACGATTTACTTCCTTAGCCAACCCATTTATACCTTCTATGAAGTTAATAACAATACCAGTGTTCTGGCCAAATCGTAGGAATTGGTCCATGTATCTTTCAATATTACTAATTTGTAGCTCCTTGATCTTCCTACCTATCTGCTTCTCCATTCTTCCTCTCCACTTCACCAACATATCTAGGGCTTCACACCTTTGTCTCATAAATGCCTAGATAAACTATTAATAAAAGAGACAAAGTACATGTGACCTCCAAGCGATGCAATCTTAGCAGGTCCCCAAACGCTTACGTGAACATAATCAAGAAGACCTTCTGAGCGGTGAGTACTGGTGCTGAATTTCACCTTCTTCTTATCCAAAACGCTATGTTCACTGTAACACCCCGCTCCCAGAATACGTACCTAGTTGCGTATTCATATTTTCTGATCGTATTTTTTGATTTACTTCCTGTATTTATTTTGTATTATGAATTATTTATATGATCGTTTTGTCTTGGATCCGGATTCGTGGACTCAGAGTCTGCTCTTCTCTGAACCAGGGACCCGATCCTAGTGTCTTACTCAATTTGGTCTTTTCGGTATTTAGATTTGACCGATTTCAGTTTCAAACATCATTTTCCAATATTTTAAATTTTTTATGATTTTCTGGAATTTTTCAGAATTAAATGGAAAATCTTCAAAACCGGTGTCGACCAGCACCGCTGACCGATTCCTGGATTTTTAATTTACAAATGGAGTCAAATTTTGAGAAACCTCTTTTCCATATTTTCTTAGAATAATATTTACTATCTTAATTCATTTTTGAGAATTTTCAGAATTTATCAGATTTCTGCCAGATTTGGTGTCGACCGATATTGGCGGCCAATTCCAGGATTTTTAATTTAAAAACTATAAAGAATTTCTTAAATGGATTTCACTATGAATCTTAGAATAATATTCTTGATTTTTGAGAATTTTTGCGGGTCGTTCCGAGATACTTGATTTTCGGACGATTTCGGTATTTTTCCGAAAGTTTTCCGCATCCGCAACTGAATCCCGGGAATCCGCCACTCTAATTATTTTTCCTTTTTCTTCCAAGAAAATATCTTCCTTTTTTCATTTTTTTTCATTTTTCCATTTTCCTTCCTTCCTTTTCCTTCCACCAAATTCTCCAAAATTCTCCATTCTTCCATTACTTTCTACTACTTTCCACCAAAAATATCTCCTCCACCAAAAATATCTTCTCCAAAATATCCAACTCCTCTCCCATCACCATGGCCGGCCAAAGAGCCACCTAACCCTCCATTTACAAAAAAACCCCCTCCCTAAAACATTTTTACATCTCCTTCACAATTCCAAATCCTATATAAACATTTCCTTCTCCTTTCAACTTCATTTTCTCTTCACCAACACCTTAACCACCACCAACTCCTCCTTCATCTCCACCACAACAACAACTACTACAACTTCTCCAACTTCCTACCTTCATCTTCTTCCTCCTCCATCTCCATTTAAACCACCACAAACTCCAACAACTCCACCAAAGCCTTCACCTTCTTCTTTACCTTCTCCAAAAATACCACCACCATCAAAACCCTCCACAAAACCACCACCCCATCACCACATCAAGAGCCGGCCACCTCCTTTGGATTGGGGACGAGCTCTTCTTCGTCGGTAATATCTCTGATGATTATTCCGGTAATCGTTCGCGATTATTCCGGTAATCATTACGGTGACGATTACAACGACAAACAACTAACATCACCATCACCTCTACTATTTTCCACCACCATCTTCACTTCCACCATCACTTTCACCATCACAACACCACCTCCATCTCCACTACTTCAACCTCCAAACATCACCTCCTTCACCTTCTTTTTCATTACTCCATCAAAATCCAACTCCTCCACCAAATAACACCACCACCAAAGCAAGCACCTTTCCCTTTCTCTCTCCCTCCTCCTCTCTATATATTGCTGACGCGGATCTCACCCCCGCGTCCAGGCAACGCCTTAACGCGGATCTTCGCGTTCTTGTACCGACGCAACGTGGAGTCCATGCCCGCGTCTTGTCCCTTTCATGTCTGCACGACGCGGAGCTAATGCCCGCGTCTGTGTTCTTCTCATGCTAACGCGACGCGGAACCCATGACCGCGTCCGCGTTCTTCTCGTGTCCTGACTTGAACGGGGGTCTCGAACCCCACGTTTGTGGCACCTTTGCGACGTGAATCCCGCGTCTGCTATTCCACGTCTGCCATTCTTGCGACACTAATTTCGCGTCTGCTACTCCCGCGTCTGCGACCCCCCCGCGTCTCACTCTCAAAACCCGCGCCTCCCTGTGCACTCTCTCCTTCCATATACTTCTCTCTCTAGTTTTCCTCTCTCTTTCTCTCTCTAACTCTTTCTCTCTCCTCTTCACTTATTATATTTATGGCGCGTACGCGAGTTCCATGGATTTCAGAGTTTTAAGCTATTCCAGATTTAGGCGAGTGTCCTCGCTCTCGCCTCCATTTGGGTTTCCCTGCTTTGTCGGGTCGACATATATTTTATTCCATGTTTTCATGTATTATGTATTGGGCTGAGTCCCTGTATTTGTGTATGGCCGAGTGCCAATGACTGGACATGTATTGCTTTGTGACGAATGCTTGTATTAGGGTAGTTTAATTCTTGTACATATACCATGCCTGTGTTGTATTTTACTGCTTTATACCATGCGTGGCCGACCCTTCATGGTCGTTGGACTCTGGGTTTCTGCCCACTCCTGGGATGGCTGGTAGCCACCGAGAGTGCGCTTAAACCCTGAGCGTTCTTGGTCCCTCAGCCTTCAGCCTCCGGTCTCTCACTATCTCGAAAGGAAGTGATTGGGACCGTCAGGTCTCTCAGCTCCGCCTGGTTATCATGATCAACGCTCAGCACTTTACCACTAGATTCGTCTAGGCGGGATGCTGCCGGATTTCTTACTCGCACTTTAAGCCGAGTTGTCCCGGTAACCTTGCCAGATGCTCCAGTGTTAAATACTGTTTGCTGTCTGTACTTCCAGCTTGCTTAGCTCCGCTTGGTTATGCTCAGCTACTACTCTATCATCATGCCATGTATTTCCTGATATGTTAATACTTGCCATACCATTGCTTCATGCTTGTCATTTACATGCTACTAATTAACACCTGTTTGTATCACCTGATAAATGATGTGTTAACATCTGATACCCGTCATGCTACTACTTGACACTGACTCATGTTATACCACCAGTTCCCGGCGGATCCTGAATGGAACTAAGTGTCACACGGAGCAAAGTGCCACACCACACAAGTGGTGGGGGCCACCTCTTGAATCTGTGGGGGCCACCTCTAGAATCCATTCCCCTCAGAGCAAAGTACCACATGGAACAAAGTGCCACACCACACACGTGGTGGGGGCCACCTCTTGAATCTGTGGGGGCCACCTCTTGAATCTGTAGGGCCATCTCCTGCCTGTACCTGATCTCTTGTTATGACCAGTTATGTTCCTACTCTTTACAAAGGATAACTTGCATGGGGAATGGGAGGAAGTGATAAATGCCGGTATGGTGCCTTGCTTATAGTAGTGGAATACCAAAACAGACGATTCGTGTTAGGGGGATGACAAGCCCTAATTCACATAACGTATAAGATGTAATGCATAAGAGGAGATGTGAAGCTCCCCCTACACACGTGTACCACATAAAGAAGAGTTGTCAAGCTCCTCAACATACAATACACTCAACATGAATCTATATGTAGAAGAGATGTTAAGCTCTCCTTGCATATAGGCAATACAAATCAAAAATTTTGATTTTTCTTATAAAACAAAATTTTGAATTTTCTCAATAAAAACAAATCTTGAGAATTTTTCTTAAAATTTGTATTTTCTTATCATAAACGACTTTGTGCTTTAGACATGTAAAACAATTTTAACTCAAGCACAAAACAACTCATATATATGTATGAAAAATGAGTATACCAAATGAAATTGATACATACATATATAAGAAAACAAAATATGAGTATACAAAAATAGAGTCAAATTGATACCAATTGAAACGATTCAATGATACCAATTGAAACAATAATAGGATCATGTGTATATCTCATAAACATTGAAGAATAAATAACTAGTTAAATTAATTTTTGAAAAATTAGTTAAAGATCCTTCAAAAACATGAAACCAAATCATATGTATTTCATGAATCATACCAAATACACAAGAATTGACACTCGATCTATAAAGCTCAAAAATATGTTCATGAACCAAAGTCATGACAAACAAATAAAGTGTGAGTATACAAAGATTATGTAAATAGAATTTTCATGAAATTAATCGATGAAGCCCAAAACACAAATATCATTTTATCAAACAAATCAAAAAAATTTATTTTTCATTAAAACAATAAACTTCTAGGTATATGTATGATTTATCTAAATCTAACAATATGCATACATATCCCAAACATAAAACGAGTCTATTAATAGTATTTGCATGAAGGCAAGAGACTCAAAAAGGATATACATGTATATTTATTAGATTTGAATAAAAATGCATATACATGAAGTAAAAACACGAAAATTGGCAAAACAAGTGTAAATGAGGAAATCATCAAAACTAGGCTATACATGTGCATATAGTGGGTACAAATGAGCATGAAGTGCAAACATATATGAATCAATTTGTTGCTCACTACTTGTACATGTATGAATCCAAGTTTTAATAAAAACTACATTTAAACTAGTATTTACCACATGAAGCACAAAACAAATAAAACATGAACATGCTATATGATATTACAAATGAATAAGCATGTAAATGAAATAAGAGTTTAGAAATAGTTACCAACTAAGGAACTATGTTCCAAAACTCCAAACATGGTGGTTGACCCACCAAACCTCCTTGATAGCAATGCATCTATATATGTGTCCATCAAGTCCATGAGCATCCACCATCAAGGCACCATCCCTCTCACGTCATGTGAGAGCCCTCACCTACATCAAAAACACAAGGTGGGGTTTTGGTACCCATTTTCTTTTGGGTCCTTGGGGGTTAGCTTTGTAAGGCACCCAAACATTTTTATTAGCAAAATTTAAAGCATTTATCTTATCAAAACAAACTTTTGCTAAATGGCCTTTGTGGCCATAATGTGTACACTTGTACACCTTAGGATGCTTATGTGTATGTGTATGATCGTGGCGTGCAATATAAGCATATGCATGATGATGATGTGCATGAGAATGTGGAGCTTGTTTCTTTGAAAACATAGACTCCAATCTAGTGTGGTTAAATGCACATGTGCTCAAAGTAGAGCTCAAACAATCAATTTTCTTTTTCAAAAATTTAACTTCATTTTGATCAATAGAGGTGGTGACTTGTAAAGCATGATGAAAAGTCTTTTTCTTTTTAGAAACCTTTTCTTTTTCTTTTTCAAAAATTTTTCTTTTCAAAGAGTTATTTTCTTGAAAAGCAATTTCTTTTTGTTTTTCTACCAAAACAATTTTATTTTTCAAAGATGTGTTTCCTTCACAAAGATTATTTAATTTGGACATCAAGGAAACATTCTCATTTTTCAAATCTTCTTTTTCTTTTTCTAAGCATGCAATATTATTTTTGAAAGAATCATTTTCCTTATGCATGCAATCAAATTTCTTTTTCAAAATTTTATTATCTTTTCTAAGCATGTCATATTTCTCAAGTAATTGTTCGCAAAATGAAGTGAGCTCATCATATGACATGTCTTCATCATCTAACTAGGATTCGGTGTTTACCTCAAGGGGGTTATCCCCTTGGACCATATAGCACTTGTTGGAGGTGTCGCTTCCAACGTCCGAATCGCTCCCCGCATAATATAGATCTTTTTCGCCAAGGGAGGTGATGATGTTCCAAACTACGAAAGCCGAATCAACATTAGAAACCCTAGATAAATAGTCATCATTTAGGGTACTCTTCAAAGCATAAAGGTCTTTTGCATTAGCCTCAAGATTCTTGCCATTTAAACAATAATCATTAGTGATGGCAAGGTAAACATGAATGCCTAGGGCCTTGAGGTACAAGGACATCTTCACCTTCCATATATGGATGTTAAGAATGTCAAACATGGGTGGTGACATGAAGTCCATGGTGTGTGTACAAATAATGTGATTAGCCTAAAAATGAGGATCTTTAACTCTAAGTTGTGAGACCCAAATTCAGAGCACTTGGCTCTGATACCAATTGTAGGATCACCTAGAGGAGGGTGAATAGGTGATGGCTAATCTAATGGTCACTTAATGCACAAATAATCGGAAGTAAAAACTATTATGACTTAAACTAAACTCTTACACTAAACATCACGTATAACACAAGAGTGTAGCCGAATTCCCCGTGAAGGGCTCTGGACTAACTCCTCTAGATTGCCCTAGATAAGGGTTGAGGTGCCGCGTTGGCTCTCTTGGTTGAATACAATTGTTAGCAAACAATCCCAAGCAAGTATAACAATTAGGCACACAAGTATATCATGCATATAAAGATAAACACAATAAAGGAATGCAAGATATAAACAAGGAGACAAAGAGAGAGAGAGAGTGAGCAATCGCAAACATAAGGGATTTGTTTCGAGGTTCGAGCACACTTGCTCTACATCCCCGCCTTCGACACACGAAGGATTTCCACTATAATCGATCCCACCGGATCACTCGGTGCCGCAACACCTACAACTCTCGGACTCCCTAGTCCGTACACACCGCAAGCCCACCGGCTCGCCGAGGCCGCACCTCAAACCAAGAGTTCACACACGAACTCTAAACACCGCGAACACACTTATCCGCCTCCTCAAAGAACAAAGAAAGATCTCTTAGTTATCTAAACACTTTGATCACCAATAAACACTCTCACTACAACACTCCTATAGAATGAATAATCAATGGATAGCTCAAGTGCTTGTGTGAGAAAACAAGAAAAGAGATGGTGGAGGAAAGCTCAAGAAAATCTCTTTGAACACTCTTGATAAAAACTCCCCTTTTGATTGGAAGTATTAGCTCTCAATTTAGTGAAGAAAACTCTTTTAAAAAAGTGGGAAAAACTGGCTCAAAGTCCACTAAAAATCTTGTTACAAAACAATGCCCAAACCCCCAAATTTATAGGCTCAGGAAAACTAGCCGTTGGGGTCTGTCAGGCCTGTCGGTCAACGCCCGGTCGACCGGGCAACGGTCATATTTCAGACCGTTGTGCCATCGGTCGACCGGTCGGTCGACCGAGGCCAGGATACAGAGAGCAAGTCTCTCTGTCCGGTCGACCGCTCGGTCGGCCGGGCTTTTCCAGAGAGCAGAGCTCTCTGGACGGTCGACCGGATCGGTCGACCGGCCCTCCTGCCAGAACTGGCGTGCACGTCTGTGCACGTCGGTCGACCGCCCGTCGACCGGCTGAAGCCAGATCAGAAAACTTAAGGATTTAAAACTTGGTCTTTTTGGCTAAAATAAAATCCATAAATTCACAGAAAATCTACAAAAATAGTTTTACCAATATACTTTGATAAACAAACATGCTTGCACAAAATCAAGGCATGTTACAAATAATTTGGACTATTTTTGTAATATGGAAAAATTGGCTCAAAACAAAACAATATTTTTCCAAACTTGATTTTTCTAAAACTTGTTTTCCAAAACTTCACCAAATACAAAAACAAGATATTTAAACTCATTTGAAGCATAGAGTGTATGGATATGATCCACTACACAAACATGGTGAACAATCTATGTTTTTGACATTAAGCTCTAAACATGATTTTGGTTAAAAACATATAAACTAGAATATCAAAAACCAAGCATGTATTTTCTCAAAAAGAAAATCTTTTGTAAAAACAAAACTATCAAGAGTGTGTGTGTGTATATGTACTTGAGCAATCCATCAACTACTCTATCCTTTACATTTTATCTAAAAATAAAATCTTCTAAAAACAAACCTAGACACAAGTTTTCATCTTCTTGAAGTCTTCACTTGAAGCCTTCTCATCTTCTTGACTTGGTCCAAACACGATCCAATGGCTCTTGGATCAAACCGTGCTAGCTCCAAACTTGACTTTAAATCCTTTGTTGAAGCTATGCACCTACTAAGATCTTGATCATAAATCTGTCACTAATTAAACACAAGATCATTAGTACTATAACTACATGAGTTGATCATCATCAAAACTAGAGTGATGGGCCTTCGGGCCAACAGAGTGTGGGTACCAAAGACCATTCCTATGTTATTTGATATAGGTGTGGACTCTCGTTTGACGTGAGAGTAATGGTGCCTTGAGGTGGATGCGTTCCAAGCTTTATGAGGACAATTTGGATGCATCACTTTCAAGGAAAGTTTGGTGGGAGGACCACCTTGTTTTGGAGACATAGAGATGTACCTTATTGGTTTGGTAATGATCTCTTACTACTCATTTATATTTACATACTTTTCATGTCATTGATTTTTAGCATGTCTTGTTTTAATGCTCATTATGCCATATGCCTGCTTATTAGACTATTATTATACACGATTAGTACTTGAGACACCCATGTTTATATGGACCCATATTTAGTGTTCTCACTTTAATTTAACTATTGTGCATGTCCTAGCTCTAATGCATGTTCATTTACATACTGATCATATGAGTTTTGTTTTGATTTCTATACTTCGTGTTTTGATTACATATTTAGATGTTAGTTTTTTAAAACTTGGATATATACTTGTACAACTAATGAGCCACAAATAGATTATTACTGTTTGTACTTGAACGCTCATTTGTACCCATTAGATGTACTAGTATAGTCTAGTTTTGAAGATTCATACATTTGACTTGTATTCCCATTTTGACATATTTTCTTATTTATGTTTAACTTCATGTATATGTCTATTTTGTCCAAATTAATAGCTATACATATACATCCTTGAGCCACTTGCCTTCATGCATATACTTTTGTGGACTCGTTTATATTTAGATATGTATGTATACTTTAGTTTGTACATGACATACTTATACCTTGAAGGATTCTAGTTTTGATGACTTTCATGTTTTAAGGATTTCTAGTGTCAATAACTTACATGTTTTAAGGAATTTCATTTTGAGCTTGATTGTTCATTTTCATGATTATATTTTTCACATAACTTGTATACTCATATTATTTGATGTTTTCTCATGATTTTAGATTTTAAGTGTTTGGTGATCATGTGATTTACATATTTTTCATGGAATATATTTTTGTTTTATTCCTTACTTGAAGGATTTCGTACTAGTTTATAAATTTTTCTTTAAACTAGTTCGTATTCTTCATTTTGGTAGAGTTTTCAATTATGCTAAACTATTTTCAAATCTATTTTTTAAACCCTTTCCATTTAAGGCGGTTGGTTGGGCGACCATGCCTTGTATGCTTCTTATTGAAAATCCATTTTAAATATGTGCATGAAATGGGTGGTAGGTAATATGATTTATACACTTGATCTTATTATGTTTTTCAATTGGTATCACTATTGACATTCTTTTCATATACTCATATATGTTTATATATATATATGCTTTCACTTCAAATATTATCAATTTCGATTGGTATTCAATTTCCATACATATATATATATGCTTTATTTGTGCTTACTATATCTCTATATCTTTGAGCACAAATTTTAGTTATGCTAAGCTTGATTTCTTAAATTACTATTATATTTAATTGATTATGTTTCAATTGGTATCGTATACAAGCTTATGCATTATTTTATTTCGTATTTTATAAAGGTGAGAAAATTTATATTTCACTTTTCATTGATTTTGCTTACCTTTGGTATTCTACTCCCACACTTTATGTTGAAATATGATTAAAAAAATATTGATTATTTTTGGTATCATATGCTCCTAATTATTGTACTAATCTTTACAATTGATATCAAGATTATCTATATATTTTTTAATTGATATCAAAATTTTTGGTTGGATTCGTCAAATGATTTATTTACTTACAATTGGTATTTAAATTTATATTAAAATATTTGTTTTATGTACCTTCAATTGGTATGTTTTATTTATTTTCAATTGATATATTGTTTTTCATTGGTATCATAATGTTTTGTTTTGATTTCACCCCTTACTGATATTATTTTTTTGTTTAAGACAAAAAGGGGGAGAACATTGTTTTATTATTTTCTTAACTCCTTTGTTGATGATTGACAAAAAGGGGAGAAGTATTTGAGTTTATATGCATGTTTATTGTTTAATACATGTTTATTGTTTATTTGTAAGTTTATATCAAAGTTGCTTCATGTTGATATTTTTTATTGTTGGTATCAAAGTTTTTATTGATTGTCTTCCAATTGGTATTAAGAATATTTTTTATTTGATTGGTATCAAGAGCTTTTATGTTGCTTTTATTGATAAAGTTTTCACATTGAAATTTTTATTGGTATCAAAGCAATTATTTAAAGAACATGTTTATTTTAAAAAGGAAAAAGAATTTATTTTAAAATTTTGGTATCAAGAGCATGTTCATTTCATTGTTTTATGCATGTTGATACATATTCATGTTTAGTATTCATTGCATATATTTATTGTTTATTGCTATGCATGAGTTAAGGGGGCTTCTTTGAAGCTTAAATTTAATCAATGCATATATAACTCCATGAGTTTTGTCATCAAAAAGGGGGAGATTGTTGGCCCAGAGGCCTTTCACTCTAGTTTTGATAATGATTAACTCATGTAGCTATAGTTTACTAATAATCTTGTGATGTTTAGTTTCAGATACTTAACCAAATATTAGTAGGTGATTAGCTTCAAAAAAGGTGTTTTGGAGCTTTCACATGGTGATTCAAGAGCCCGAGCGTCAAAGTTCATATCTAGCACTCGTTTAGAGTCAAGCTCGGTGGATCACGTTTGGATCGAGTCGATTTGGAGACAGCGCTCTACAAGAAGACTTCGTACAGTGTTTAGTTTATTGTTAGATCCATTATTAAAGATTAGATAGTGTGATATGCTCAAGTTCACGACACACATACTTATTTAAGTTTCATGTTTTGGTTTTCGGTTTTTAGTTTAACCGATCATAGTTTTCATGAATAGATAGAATCAAAAAGTTTACATGGTTTAATGTATATTAGATTTGTTCTATATACATGTATGCTTCAACTATTTAAACAAACTTAGTTTGATAGTCTATTTCATGAGTTGGAGTTTTGGTATTTTAAAACAAAACTTATTTTCGGATTTAATGTCTAAAATATTGATATATATCTTTATATATATATTGGATTATATCCATATACTATATGCCTCAAAGTTATTTCAAAATCATGTTTTTGTATTTGGATGAGTTTTGGACAAATTCCATTTCAAAAATCCTAGTTTTGAAAAATATAGATTTTGGTTTTCGGCGAAATTTCTTAATTACAAAAATAGTTCAAAATTGTTTGTAACATGGTTTGATTTTACTTAAAACATGTTTGTATATCAAAGTATTATACTGAAACTATTTTTGTAGATTTTTAGAGATTTTATGGGATTTTATCAAAAGAAAAATACCAAGTTTTCAATCCCTTATTAGTCCTGTTCTACCTTCTGCCGGTTGACCGAGCTAGGAGTCGGTCGACCGAGTCGGTCAACCGACATGCACAGAACGTGTACGCCAGTTTGGCTGGAGGGCTGGTCAACCGACCCAATCGACCGCCAGAGAGCTTCTGCTCTCTGGAAAGCCCCGTCGACCGGTCGTCGACCGGCAGAGAGCTCTGCTCTCTATTCCAAGCCACCATCGTCGCCGGGCCGGTCGACCGCTGCCCCAACGATCAGAAATTTGACCGTTGGCGGTCGACTGGGCCGGTCGACCGACAGCCGTTTCAGGCTGCTGACTGGACCCCAACGGCTAGATTTTTTTTCTTGGCCTATATATTGGGGTTCTTTGGGCTGTTTTTGACAGAATTTTAAGAGCCAAAAATTCCTATACTCTCTAGTGTATTTATACAAGTTTCAAAGAGTTTTTGGCTTTAAAGTTTACATTTGATTTAGTGTTTTTATAGGGTTTGGAAAATCGAAGAAAAGTGATTTTGGGAAAAGTATTTTGGTTCATCTTCTTCATCCTTATTTCTAGTTTTCCGAAGGATTTTCTTTGAGTATTTATTTTCATTCCTTGTGTTTTTCTCACACTTGAGCCATATCTTGCTATCCTATCTATAGGATTTTTATCTTTGTGGGAAAATTGGTTTGTGGTTGTGAAAACCACCATGTTGTAAACTTCTTCATTGTGATATCCCTCTAGTGAGAGGAGATTGATTTGGTATCCCTCTATTGTGAGGTTTTTGTGGAAGTTGTGGTTGGCTCCCTCCAGTGAGAGGTGAAGATTATGTTTAAGCTCCCTCTAGTGAGAGGTGGAGTTTTGTGTTGGAATCCCTCAAGTGATAGGTGATTGATTTTTATTGGCTAAGTGCCTACCCCTCTTGTGTGAGGTGGGTTTTGTATTGGTTGTGCCTTGCCTCTGTGAGAGGTTGTATTGGTTGAGAGAGGAGTTATGTACTCCCATTGTATTTACCCCAAATCCTCAGTGGAGGTTCCCTATCTGGGAGTCCTGTGTGGACAAGTTAGTGAAATCCTTCTGTGTGAAGGCGGGGACGTAGAGCTGTGTGCTCGTCTCGAAACATATCCGTGTGTTAGCGATTGATCCACTTTCTCTTAACTCTCTCTATTACTTTGTGCATCTATTCATATTGCCATATCATATACATGCTTGTGTTGTTTGTGTGTGCCTCACTTGTGTTTAACCACGAGAGCTTCATATAGCACCTTAACTCTTATTCAAAGGAATCAAGAGGAGTTAGTCCAGAGCCCTTCCCGGAATTTGGCTACACTCATTGGTTACATTAAGTGTGTTGCTAATTAAGTTTTAATTTTCACATTGTTCATTAGATTAGCCGTACACATATTCCACCCCCCTCTAGTGTACTTATAATTTTTACGTTGGTTGGTGCCGCGCAACGTGTGAGGTTTTCCTTGCGCAGGAGGTTGGGTGATGGAGGTGGCGTGACGTTAAGATCGATGGAGGCATGTGTTGTACCTGGGGTTTTGGCTTTGGTTCCTGTGTATAAAGGAGGAAGCATTCAGTTGTTGCAAGTGAGCGCTTTCGTTGTGCTGCACCGCGCGACGCCTATGCAATCGCCTTAGTCGAAACCGGAGGGGGGCTATCTGCCGATCGATTCTGGACAGCCGGTCGGTTTTTCAACAGGTATTTTCCTACGAACTGTACTGCCGAAGAGGTGAGATTTCAAGCACGCATACGCCAGTTTGACAAAATTCCTGAGTGGTCTTACTTCTTTCTTCTTGCGGCTTGCTTTGGGCATTTTTTCAAAAAAAACACATATTATCAAAAAATGATTTCGAAATAGACCCCTCTCCAAAATATTTTCAAGAATAGACCTCTA
>JAVJIF010025341.1:0-57793 GCA_038442645.1 Agave tequilana | reverse complement strand
CGGGAGAGAATACCGATATTCTGAGGGTCATTCAGACGATGATGGAGAACCAGCAGCAACAGACGGAACTCCTTCGGCAAGAGTTGACAGCTCCAAAGGAACAGAGGCCGGGGAATATTTCAGACTTCAGGCGGCTGCAACCAGCCATATTCACGGGTGAAGAGAAACCCCTGGATGCTGAGCAATGGCTGACAGATACCTCAGACTTGTTGAATGCAGCTCGAGTTCCAAAGGAGAATCAGGTGGAGGTTGCTAAGATTCAATTGAAGGATATAGCCAGAACATGGTGGCTAGCTGAGGAGGCAAGATTGGAGAAGCCTGTCACCTGGGACACATTCTCCAAGAGTTTCTATAGCAGATTCTTCCCTGCCACTGCTCAGAAGGACATGGAAGAGCAGTTTATCCGACTTCAGCAAGGGAATAGGTCCGTGGACGAGTATGCCGCGGAATTTCTCAGACTTAGCCGCTTTGCTCCATACATGGTAACTGATGAGGAGAAGCGGGCAAGTAGATTTCAACAGGGCTTGCAGATGGACATCCAGGTCTTCTTAATGCCCCAGCAGCTGAAGACTATTCAGAAGTTCTCACCATAGCTCGAGAAGTGGAGCGTGGGCTAGAGAAGAAGCAAGTGAACCAGATGAGGAACCAGGCCATGAAGAGGCCATTTCCACCAATAGGAAGAGGAGGCCCATACAGAGCAGCAAAGGTTCAGACAATGAGACAACCATTCCGACCAGCTCCTACCAGACGGCCCAACCATTATCCTTCTGTAGCTATTGTCAGAAACCAGGTCACATTCGACAGAATTGCCGTAGGGCAAATGGATTATGCTTGGTATGTGGTTCCCGAGACCATTCCATAGAAGCCTGTCCACACAGAAGAATGGGGATAGCGGCCAAGCTTTGCCAGCACTGCCGGACCAAATGGACAGAGATCACTTCCAGGGCCACTTGGACAGAGGAATCAAGGACCGGTGATTAGGAGAGCTCTTCCCCTCCTTCACAGCAAGCTATTCGCCCAGTTCAGAGAGGAGCTAGGACTGCAGCAGGGCGTGGAAGGGGACAAGCTTACAACTTGACGGAAGAAGAGGTGAGACTTTGAGGAAGTGATAACAGGTAAAATCATGGTGCATCAAAACCTGTTTTAGCCCTCTTCGATTCGGTGCTTCCCATTGTTATATCTCAGATCATTTTGTGGCATTGCATTCTATACCTGTTAGATCTTTAGACCACAAATGGGAGATTAGTACAGGGAATGGAGTAGTCATATCTACTAGAGTTTGTGCTGATTGTCCAGTAGAACTTTGTAACAAGACCTTGGCCATAGATATGCTCGTACTAGACACCAAAGGGTACGACGTAATCTTAGGCATGACCTGGCTCAGTCAATATTATGCAGTTATTGACTGTAGGGAGAAGAAGATTAATTTCAGAATCCCTCTTCAGCCTGAATTCCAATTTAGTGGAGAAGTGAAGTCTACCAAGAGAAAGACTCGGATGACTACTTCGAGATTCAGAAGAAGGGAATACCGGTGTGGGATGAATTCCAGAGGTGTTTGCTGAAATCTCAGGACTTCCACCTGAAAGGATGATTGAGTTTTCTATTGATACTGTGCCTGGAGCAGCTCCTATATCCAAGGCTCCGTACAGGATGGCACCGACGGAGTTAGAGATTCTAAAGAAGCAGCTGCAGGAATACTCTGATAAGGGATTGATTCGGCCAAGCACTTCACCATGGGGAGCTCCAGTATTATTGGCAAACAGAAGAAGGATGGTGGTAAAAGGCTTTGTATTGATTATAGAGAATTGAACAAAGTTACCATCAAGAACAAGTATCCCTTACCAAGGATTGATGATCTGTTTGATCAGCTTCATGGAGCTCGAGTGTTCTCTAAGTTAGATTTACAATCGGGTTACCATCAGCTAAGGGTGAAGAAAGAGGATATTCGAAGACGGCATTCAGGACCCGTTATGGCCACTATGAGTTTCTAGTTATGCCTTTCGGAGTCACCAATTCCCCTGCAGTTTTCATGGATTTGATGAACAGAGTGTTCTCGCCCTATTTGGATCAGTTTGTAGTTGTTTTTATAGATGACATCTTGATCTATTCAAAGAACAACAGGGAGCATGCAGAACATTGAGGATAGTATTGCAGACTCTCAGCTAGAGCAGCTTCATGCTAAGAGGAGCAAGTGTGACTTTTGGTTGGACAGTATAGCCTTCCTTGGACACATGGTTTCAGCAGAAGGAATTTCAGTTGATCCCAGCAAAGTCCAGGCAGTGAAGGATGGCCTATTCCCAAGACGGTGACGGAGATAAGAGTTTTCTTGGACTAGCCGGATATTACAGACGCTTTGTCCAAGATTTCTCTAAGATTGCAGCCCCCGTTGACCAAGCTCACCCGGAAAGGGAAAAGGTACATATGGACAGAAGAATGTACTGCAGCCTTTGGAGCAATTGAAGCAGAGACTCATTTCAGCTCCAATCTTGAGGACTCCCTCAGGGAGAGGAGGGATGGTCATATTCAGTGATGCATCAGGAAGAGGCCTGGGTGTGTACTAATGCAACATGATCATGTTATAGCTTATGCATCCAGGCAACTGAAGACTCATGAGCGGAATACCCAACTCATGACTTGGAGCTAGCAGCTGTTATTTTTGCCTTAAAGATCTGGAGGCATTATCTTCTGGGAGACAAAGTGTGATATACACGGATCACAAGAGCCTCAAATATATTTTCACACAGAAGGAATTGAAATGAGGCAGAGGCGGTGGCTGGAGCTTATGGCGGACTATGATATAGACTTGCAATATCATCCGGGCAAGGTCAATACAGTTCCAGATGCACTGAGCAGGAAGCCAGAGAGAGAATAGAGTGCTAGTCAATTACTCAGCAGAAGGAGTTGATTCAAGACATCATCAAGTTGGACTTAATGGTAGTTCAAGGAAATGATAAGGCAGGACAGTACATGACTTTGCAGATTCAGTCAGCCTTGATAGATGAGATCAAGGAAGCTCAAAAGGAAGACCCAGATTACAGATATTCCGAGCTCAGGTAGAAGCTGGATTGAGGACTGATATCTGTATTCATCCAGATGGTGCACTATATTTGGTAGCAGACTTTGTGTTCCCCAAGGAGAAGTTCGACAGAAGATTCTAGCAGAAGCACACAGTCAGCCTATTCCATACACCCGGGGGAACCAAAATGTATCAGGACATAAAGAAGCAGTTTTGGTGGAATGCTATGAAAAAGGAGATAGCTCAGTATGTAGCCAAGTGCTTAGTCTGTTAGCAGATAAAGATAGAGCATCAGAGATCAGCTGGACTTTACAACCCTTACCAATACCCGAATGGAAGTGGGAGCACATCACCATGGATTTTGTTACGGCATTACCTCGTAGTCCTAAGGGTAATAATGTTGTATGGTAATCATTGATCGCCTCACCAAATCAGCTCACTTCATACCATTCAGGGTAGGTCAGACAACAGAGGTTTTGGCAGACAAGTACATGAAGGAGATAGTTCGTCTACATGGAGTTCCAGTTAGTATTGTATCAGACAGAGACACAAGATTCAGATCACATTTCTGGGAAAGTCTCCAAGAAAGTCTAGGAACTCGTCTGAAATTCAGTACTTCATATCACCCTCAGACAGACGGACAATCTGAAAGGACTATCCAGATTCTTGAAGACATGTTGCGGGCCTGCATGATTGAATTCAAGGGATCATGGGAAGACCATCTTCATCTAGCTGAATTTTCTTATAATAACAGCTATCAGGCAAGTATCAAGATGGCACCATTTGAAGCATTGTATGGAAGGAAGTGTAGGTCACCGATTTGTTGGGACGAAGTCGGTGAGAGGAGACTTTGGGGCCAGAGATCCTGATTCAGACAACAGAGAAAGTCAGATTATTAGAGATCACCTCAGGCAGCGCAGAGCCGACAGAAGAGTTGGGCTGACACACAGAGAAGGCCATTGGAATTCCAGACTGGAGATCATGTGTTTTGAAGATATCACCTACAAAAGGGGTAATCCGGTTCGGTACTCGTGGAAAGCTTAGTCCGAGATATATCGGCCCATTCGAGATTTTGGACCGTGTGGGAGATGTGTCCTATCGATTGGCATTACCGCCATCGTTGGACGGAGTTCACAATGTATTCCACGTATCACAGTTGAGGAAGTATGTCAAGGATGATAGTCATATCCTGGATCACTCTGAACTGGAACTACAACCGGATTTGTCTTATCAAGAGCAACCGATGGCCATTTTGGACAGAAGTGTCAAGACATTGAAGAATAAGGCAATACCATTAGTGTTGGTGTCTTGGAACAGGCATGCGCCAGGAGAGGCCACGTTGGGAACGAGAGGATGTTATCCGTGAGCGTTATCCGCAACTCTTCACAACTTAATTGGTAAGATTCCTTCTTTCTATCCTTCTCTACTGTTATCCTTCTTCTCATCCTTCCTTGCTGTTACCTTTCACTTTCTGAAATTTCGAGGACGAAATTTTTGTAAGGTGGATGGATGTAATACCCGTTCCTGGAATACGTACTTAGTTGCGTATTCAGTTTTTCGATCGTATTTTTCGATTTACTTCCTGTAATTGACCGAATTTAATTTCAAATATTATTTTCCAATATTTTAGATTTTATATGATTTTCTGGAATTTTCCTGAATTAATTGAAAATCTTCAAAAAACCGGTGTCGACCAGTGTCGCTGATCGATTCCCGAATTTTTATCTTACAAACAGTTAGGAAATTCTAGAAAGTCCTTTAGGCATTATTTCTTAGAATCGTATTCTTATCTAAATACTTTTTCTGGGAATTTTATGTTTATGAAAATTCCACCGAGTCGGTAGCTAACTGATTCCGGGATTTTTAGTTTTAAAACTATAAATTATTTCTCCAAACGAATTTCACCATGAGTCTTAAAATATTATTATTGATTTTTGGTAAATTTTACGAGTCGTTCCAAGATACTGATTTCGGGACGATTTCGGTATTTTCGAAATGTTTTCCGCATCTTCGACTTAAACCCGGGAACTTGTCTTTTATATTTTTATTTTCTAAGTCAAGAAAATATCTTCATTTATAAATTCTTTTCCTTTTCCTTTCTCTTGTTTTCCTTTCCTTCCTTCACAAGCCACAAGATTTCCAATTTCCAAAAATTCCAATCTTTCCAATTTCCAACAAACTCCACAAAACTCCACACACTTCTACCATTAATGCCCTTCTTTCTCTCTCTCTTCTTTGGCCGGCCATGATAGGCCAAGGGAGACAACTCACCTCCCCTATTTGCAAATACCCCCTCTCATTCCCTTATTTGCAACTCCTTTACAAAATCTAAAACCTATATAAACATTTCTTTACATTTCTTTCCTTTTTCTTCATTTCACCAAAGATTTAGCCCTCACAAATCTCCTCCATCTCAAACTCCACCACCAACTCCAAAAGCTCACCTAAGTCTTCATCTCCTCTTCAACTACCACTACCTTGGAATTGAGATCGTAGTTTTCTTCGTCGTTTATATCGCCAAGGATCAAGTTGGTGATATCGTCGACAACGACCTCTTCGGAACTCGTAAAGCTTCGATAAACCATTCCTGTGAGTATTTTTACTCACCAAGACTTGTTCAATTCCTAGTATACTGGTGGTTATAATTCATGTATGCTTATGCCTTCAAAATCATGTTTTGGACCATCAAACACAACCATCAGAAATTCTGTTTTGTACTCTGTTTTCCACGATTAGTCGACTTGACCTAGGTATTAGTCGACTAACCCATCTGTTTTGAAACGTAACCTTTTCTGGAACACAGTTTTAGTCGACTTAGTCTATTTATAGTCGACTAGAAATCTTTGTTAGTCGACTACACTTTCCACCCTAGTCGACTAACCTTTCCTGAACCAGAAACCCAACTCTCGGCTCCAGTCGACTTATCCTAACTATTAGTCGACTTGGTATCCTTAGTCGACTACCCATTCCTCCCTAGTCGACTATTTTTTCCTGAAATAAAACATCAACTCTCTGTATCACAGATTTAGTCGACTTGCGTATCTGTTAGTCGACTTGTAGTCACTGTTAGTCGACTACACTTTTTACCCTAGTCGACTAACTTTTCCTGAAACAGAATTCCAACTCTCTGGAACCCAGTTTTAGTCGACTAATCCAGACTGTTAGTCGACTAGAGACCACTATAGTCGACTAACCATTCCACCTAGTCGACTAATTCAGGCTGTCTGTTATAGTTGCTTCCTTTCTGAATTTGGATCTTACCCTTGATACATGTGTGATATATTATTCTTGTTTATGCTTCATGACTGGTACCTCATGACCTATTACTTGACGGATGCTACTTCTTGCTACTTCATGACTTGTTGTTCTATAGTCTTACTTCATAACTTGTTAAATAAGGAATATCTCCATTTCATCATGCCATCACTTAACACCAAGCATGATACACTTGACTTGTATAAAATGGACCAACTTACATGTGGGTCGGGGGAAACATACGGATATCGATATGTGTTCGTGTTTACAGTGGTATTAGGTATATTGTACAATCATATTTCCGGTCTGACCTGAGGGCCTCCAGGGGACCGAGGGGAGTGCTTGCTCCCTCCTTACTGGTACCATCATGATAAGGGCATACATAAGTCCCTCCTGTTAGCCTAGCGGCTGGCTTCCGTCACCAAGCAACGGAACAATCCTGGACCGTTATCCCGGGCATGTACGGGATCCACTGTAAACATAGTTCGTTGATAATCCCGCTGGTTTCCAATAACAACCTTGCTTACTAGGATATGGATCTATGTGCGCTGGGACGCTGGGTCACATAGCTAGATATCACAGTAAGACAAGTAATAATAATAATAGACTTTAACTGTGGATCTATTGTATTCGGACTTTTACTCTTTATGCTTCCATTACTTGTTGATTTGTATTCATTATACTGTTCTAACTCTCATATTCTTGGCTCTTAGCCATTTGGCTGTAGTCTGTTCATTGTTGGGAGGTCCTGACTCCCTTGGATTTGTATATTCAGGTTCCGAAGCTTGGATCGAAGTGGAGCCTTCCACCGAGGATCAAGCTTTTCTTAGTGAGCAGGCAGACTAGTTCCTGTTCTTCGTGCCAGTCTTCTCATTTTGACTTACGGATCTTCATCCACCTCGTGAGCTTTTTGTATACATATTGTAAATCTTACTTTTGGACTTGGTTGTGATAAAAGACACATGTAATGTGTGATAGTTTATCATATCCTGTATAACTTTGTATTGTACTTTTAAGTTGGCATATGTATGAATATCACGCTTTGTCGTGTACTCTGATCCTTGTTGTACTAAATGCTTAGCGTATATACGGGGGCATTTTCTGACCTACGTATATACGTCGCAGTGACGTCCCCGTATCCGTGGGATCGGGGCGTTACATCGTCAGAAGCCGTCGGCTCAGACCCAGCTCACTCGAGTCGCCGAGTCGACGCGGACGCCAGCCGAGCCAACGTTGACGTCATCGACTGATCTGAGTCGCCACTGTTCACTGCAGAGCATAATCGCAGTTCAGAGTCTGTTTCTCGCCCTTTCGAAGTCTATTTCGAGGTTTGTTCAAAGCGTTGGATGCGTATCTGAGTCCCGGATCCATTAGGATGATTTTCGCAGCAATTGGATAACAGATCTGACCTTCACAAGCCCGTGTTTGTTTTCAGTATTGTTCGTGCAGTAGAGAGATGTGTTTCAGGCCCTCATTTCCGTCCCGATTTAGGCTCAGTTTGAGTCGTTGAATTCTTGGGTAATTTCTGAGCTTTATGCACTGAATTTTTGAGTTACTTCTTCACGGGCTTTTACTTTTGTGGCCTACACAACACTAATGGTGATGAAAAAGAAGTTGAAATGGATATGTATGCGGCTATCCCGTGTTTTCTGGGTTCTCATGATCGTTATGGATATGAGAATTGAGAAAATCATCTTGAAAAATTATTCAGTTATTTCTCTCTGACATCTGAACATAAGTGCCATTATGCCGAAATGAGGCTGGTAGGAAAAGCTTTTGGTGGTAGAAAGGCATCCATAGTTTCTGTTGATATTGATTTGTCTTGTTAGACCTACTTCGTACTCGGTACGCTTCACACCTTTTCTTCACTGAGTTTCAGGAGTCTATAGATGGCATCCGGAAGATTCTAGAAGGCATAGCAGCAAAAATTAACATAGATTTAGAGCCTCCAATCCTTACTGAGCCAAAAGTTGTTAATAAGCCTAAACCAGAGCCAAAAATGTTGATGAGTTAGAGCCATAAGCTATTGATGAGCCAGAGCCAGAAGCTGTTGATGAGCCAGAGCTAGAGTTAGAAGTGGAATAACCTCTTATTGAGACTTTGTAGATCTTCCAACGGAGTCTACCATGGAGATATTGTTATTTTCACCAATTATGATGTTCCATTATCCCTGAGGTTGCCTAACATGTGCGGTTCTTTTTAGATCTTTCTACAGGAGGCAAGTTCACAGAAGATGGTGCCTTGGTATGTGAGTTAATTTCAGTGAAGCTGAGTTACCTTGTTATGCTGCACGGATCTTGTTTTAGGTACCATCGACTGCAGCTGGTTTGCCACGGAAGTCAGTTCCGCCTCCACAACTTGGTTTAGCCATGACGCATCAGTGTTGATTCCCCGACTACCGTCTTGGCTTGATTGAGAATTCGTGATGTGATTCAGTTTGACCCGGTTGTGCTTTATTTGTACCTACCACTACATTCATAAGGGATGAATGTTTTCAAGCCGGTGAGAATGATGAGGAATCAAACGGTTCAGATTTAGTAGATTTAAGATTTTAATTAGATTTAAATATGAGTAGGGTTGAGATTTAGAATTTATTTGAATTAGATTTGGGTAGATTTGATTTTATCAATAATCGCACGTATGGCGCACATATTGTAGGCTATATATAGTCATTTATTGAATTTTGAAGGTAATGATGAATTGATTAAAATTTTGTTTCATGTGAAAATTTGTGTTGTTTTGGTTTGATCTCATGGATTCAATCGAATCAGGCAATGAAGCCAAGATTCGGGTTGCAATCCGTGATCATATCTAACTCCCAAATCCTTGTTCATCCTCAACTCTGCCAAAATTTCCGCTACAAACTCTAAAATCCCCTCTGTCCCACATCAGGATTAGACATGACAATTTCATTGTTGGAATAAGGTTACAAATGCAGAGATTAAAAAGGTTCCAATTGTCACAAGCATTAAGCGGGTGGTATTGTGTTTTCTTTATAATGAACTGGGAAGAGGGTTTTCATGATTGTGTCTCTCAAGAGGATGAGAAAGAGAGGTTATGTAGTGATTTTCAAATGGGGTCTGGCCAGGTTATAGGTGATATGTATGATCAGGAGGGGATGCAGGACATTGTTGGATAAATAACAGATGGATTTTGTCATAGAGAGGAATTGAAGAGGAATTCATACAGTTGGAGGAGGAGAAACGATTGGCTGGGTGGACCTTGAGTATGTGGGAAAGTAGGGATGAAGAGGATCAATAAAGTGAGTGCAAAATTAGTATAGATTCTGAAAGTTGAAGGAGATTATGATTTCCATGGGTAAAAAATTAAAATCAGATCAACCAATAAGCACTTTAGAATCCAAATCCAATCACGAATTCCTATCCGAGTAACTATGCTTTGTAATTTTTGAGTGCTAAATCTAGTTTTGCCATGAGAACAACATGCATGTGCATGAGAGCTGATATACTTGGTTTCCGATGCATATTACCATGTATTTATGCTGTGCTTGTTCCTTCTAAACAGTCTTTCCATTTGCTAAAAAGAAATCTCTGTTAAGAGAATTGACAAAGGCTGTTTGTAGTATTGTATATTTTCTAAAGGATTTGTTTTCATTGTGATCAGGCTGTTATTTCCTTAATTGCGACTTCTCTTGGAGCAACAAGGTATCCTGGATTCTGGTGATCAGTTCACACCCTGCAATGAGGCGTTGTCGCTGTATACATGTATACACTCTCCAAATTCTGAATTCTACATGCATCATGTTTCTGTTTAGTATGCGTTGTGTGCAAGTTGATAGTTTCCCATGTCTCTGTGAATTTAGCTGTAAATTGGAAATACTTTACTTAAATGACATAACTTTATTGCTTTTCCCGAATTCAGAGATTGTTTTCTGGAATTTTTTGCTTTTTATTTTAAAGCTCATAGGGGAAATGTAGTGATGCCGAGCATGCTCGAAACTGATAGTCATGTATCCAGAATGCCTGATTCCAGAATCCTGATACAAACATTGAGCGCTTTGCTACAACCAGGTTTTTGCCGGGTATAATCAAAGGATTCATGCGTGCTCAAAGATGTAAAAACAGTTACTTGGGAAATGCTTCAAGCAAATGTGTGTCAACTGTTATGTATCTTGGAATGTTTCAAGTACATTGATATCGATATTTGTAATTTCCTAGGTTCTGCCTTTTTTTGTCTCTCTTTTTTTCTTTCTTCATTTTGAATTTATTTTATTTAGTTTGACAATGAGGTGTTTTGAAGAAGTTTGATTGGTAGGGGTGAAGAGAAATAGATTATGGGTTCTCGTATTATATGCATGTAAATTTTTTTTTTTTATTAATAATGTAAATGTATAATAATTCAAGATATGTGGCGACGGTTAAACATCAGAACAAAGTGAAAATAAGCCAGTAAGGCTAGTAATTGTAACAGGCCCAGTACTTTACAAGTCAGTTTCTTAGGCCCACAGTAAACAGCCCATTAGGGTTACGTTCAAAACTGTATAAAGTCGTTCGCTACCGTGCGTGCCGCAAGCAATCGCGATGCCTTTCATTCTCTCTTCTTCCCCAATACTCTTTATCTTTTTCTGATCTGAAATTTCAATGGCAAAATCTTTTACAGCAAATTTTTTTTTTTTTTAACGTTTCTGATCTCAAAGGCTAATGAAGTCAGCATAGTTTGATTTTGAAAAGGAAAAAGAAATTATATCTATATGATGAACTGATTTCCCAGTTCATTGGAATCACGAGTTTTACAGCAGTTTGAGGTTTTTTCAACAACCTTCATGGGCTGCGAGCGTGAGAGAGCATTCAAAGAGGCAGCTTTGCCGAGGTGACCATTTTCTTCCTTGGTTTCCTCTTTTTCCCTGTTGCCGATAATATACCGTGGCTGCTCGGTGTCACAATTCCATTTCACCTTTTTTAGGTTAATGGCTGACACCTTCTGCCTACATTTCTGTGGTACCGCTGCTCATTTTTGTTTTTTTCTTTTCAAGAATTACGTTGTTTTTATTTTCTGCTCTGTGCTTTAAATTCTAGTGCCAAACTTGATTTGATTGCTCGGCCGTTTGTGTTGATTTAGAGGCAGCTTTGCCGAGGTGATCGCTGCTCTTGCTTGGGGTTTCCTCTTTTTCCCTGTTGCCAATATTACTTGGGCCTTTTGGTGCTTTCGAGTTCCATTTATCTGTTTACTGGGTAAATGGCAAAGATCCTTGGCCTACATTTCAAGGGAGAAATCCATATTATTTCTTCTCTCCCTGTAAATCTTTTTTTTTAATTTGATGGAAAAAAAATCTTATTTCAAATTTTATTTCAAAAATAGACTTCCCTTAATTTATTTGTAGAAATCGACCACAAAACTCAACTATTCTGCTTACGTTTTTTTTTTTTTTTTTTTGAGACATTTTTAAGTCGGGATTGACAACCCCAGACTTAAATTTGTGGATTTTTAATTATTTTTTATTTATTCTCTCTCTACTCGCACCTCTCTCTCTCTCCCCCTCTCCCCCTCCCGCGTCTCTGTTTCTCTCTCCTCCTCCTCTATTTTCTCTCCTTTCTTCCCTCTCTCTCCACTTCCGACGTCTTTGTGGCGGGTGGATCCCGCACTGACGTGGCAAAAAATATCGATTTTTACATATAAAATTTGAATAAAATTTGAAGAGGTCTGTTTTGAAATTAAATTCACAGGATATATAAAAGAAATTTGATCGATTTCTCTTTGTTTTGGCATTTCAAGTTGCAGTTTTTGGTAGAATCAATATGCGGGATTTTACTTATGTGTAAATATTGACTACTTTGTGTAGGAATTGGGGGCCACAGGGGGCAAATAAAATAGAGGCAGCAACCTAAATCTTATTTTAGTTACGAGTAGAGTTATGCTAAACAGGTGTCTGATTAGAATAAACTTATCAGAAGGCGAACAGATGTATGTTTCTTAATATTGGTGCTCGAAAGCATCAAATCTTTTTTCAGTATCATGCTAGTTTTATTAACTATTTTCATTGAATTCTATATCTTCGTGAATGAACTTTGATTCGACATGAGTATGTCATCTTTCACGAACTGTCCAAAAAGAATTATAACCACGGTGGGGAAAATGGAAACTGTATTCTCTTTGGGCCTGTTTGGTTAAGGGTGGAAGTGAGGAATTGAGGAAGTGGTAATATTTCCTTTGGAATTTGGGAATTGGTTAGTAAGTTTTTCGGTGTTTGGATATTGTTGGGAAGTGTGATTTGAAAAATGTTTTATCTTTTTCGGTGTTTGGATGGCAATGTGAAAGTGGAAGTGGAAAAGTTGACCATAAAGTTGACCGTAAATAATATTAAATTAAAAATTAATTAAGAAAAATAAAAAATGGATTGTAATTAGAATGCAAGTGAGATTTACATGATTAAAAATTAATGTCTTGCGCTGTAACTTATTACAAATGAGATTTACATGACCACAAAATTAACTGTAGCACTCTGGAAGTGAGGAAATGATTGTGTAAAAGAGAAAAGGAAAAGGGGTTTTCTTATTTTCCTTTTTTGGTGTTTGGAAAGATAGGGAAGTGAGCAATTATACTTCCTTATTTCCTTACTTCTGCCCACTTCCTTGCAACCAAACAGTCCCAAAGTCAACTAACCTTGTATCTTCACATGGACTGTTTGAATGAATCAAAAGAACTCGGTGCAAGATGCCAATATCGACAAATTCCATTATTGCGATTCTACTCTCATCAGCATAGAACAAGAAAACCAGCAACCGTTCTTCAAAGCTACAAATTAAGACAACTGAAACAGCCTCAGTCTATTGAGGAAAAACTAGGGGCGGTAGATGGGTCACCACTTGTGACCCGACCCGAAGTTATCGGGTCTAAGTTTGAGCTAATTGGGTTTGGGTTGTAATCGAGTTGACCCGTTTGACTTGATTATTATTCTCTAAACCTGTGAGATCTGATTAATCTCTCTCCTTCTTGGTCTCATCCCCTTCGCCTAAATTAAATTGTCAAAAATATGCTTGAGCCTATTTTCAAACCTGTGACCTCTAGTGTGTGAGTTTAGTGTGATAATCAACTATATCACCCAATAATTTGGCAATAAAGTGTAAAGAAATTGTATTTCAAATTTAATAATCAGGTCAAATGGATCGGGTCGGGTCGACCCGACTAAGTATGGGTAGGGTCTCGGTCTGAATTTTTGACTGTATAATAATCGGGTTGGGTCGAATCAACCCGATTATTATACGGGTCGAGCAGTAATCGGGTCGCGACTCGACTCAATTGCCACCCAGGAAAAACACCAGTCTTGCTCGCTCACTCTTTGCTCCAGCGCGAGCTTCAGATCTTCAATCAAGGTCGTAACATCCTCATAGCCACTTGCTCCTTTCTCCATCGCCCGGGCTCGCCATGCCCCTTTGCCTTCCTCCTCATCTCCTCGTGGTCCTCCCCGCCCCCATGACCCTCTTCACCACCTCGGCAATCTTCTCCGCCTTCACCACTGCCTCCTCGTCCCTGAACTCTCTTTACTGGAACCCCTCCCGCATCCTTGCCCAGGGCCCCATCACCTCCTCCAGCAGCTCCGCGTTGATGAATAGCTCATGGAAGAGCAACCATGTTCACTATCGGCACCCGGGCGCACGCCGCCTCCTGCAGCAAGTTCCACCCATAATGCAGTGCGTCACGAAGCAGCCCACCGCCTCGTACCCCAGCACCACCGTCTGTGGGGCCCACTGTTGGAAATGAAAGATAGAATTCCGTTTCTCCTAGATTTTTCAAAACACATTGAATTTTACTACAAACTCTTCGTGTTCCGAATATATTGGACAATATTCTTCATGTAATGAACAAACACTTTGTATTTTGTGATGCAATCTAGGATGAACCTAATCTATTTATGATGCATAAATATAATTAATTTTGTTGATTTTCATATTTATTTTTAAGCCTTATATTAAACCATGTAACTAGTTGTTTTCATCAAGTTGAATCAATAAAAACTCCTCTCTCCTAGTATATTTTTGTAACTTCATTTACATAATATTTGGTATTAAGAGTAAACACTGCTTCATTTGCATAATATATTAGTCTCAAGAACTTTGGGACATCATCAAAAGCGGAGTTGCAGAACCAATTGATGTAGCAAATCTTATCCCACAACAACTTCAAGAATTGAAAGAGAATCGCAAAAAGGACAAGACTGCATTATTTTTCATCTACCAGGCGGTGGATGAGGTCATAATCGAGAGAATCTCGACGGTGACCTCGGCGAAGGAAGCATGTGATGTACTTCATACAAGGGAGATAACAAGGTGAAGATGGTAAGGCTATAAACTTTTCGTAGCGAATTTGATACACTCAAAATGAAAGACTCTGAATCCATCGAAGGTTATTTCAATCGGGTTGTTTCTATTGTTAATCAATTGAAAGTGAATGGTGAGAAGATTGAAGATCAAAAATTAGTTGAGAAGATTCTACAAAGTTTGACTCGTAAATTTGAGTCTATCGTAGTAGCCATTGAAAAATCAAAAGATTTGTCTGCAATATTTGTGGAGAGTTTATTGGGATCGCTCCAATCCTATTACTCCGAATGAAACAATATGATTCTACTCCTCTGAGCAAGCTTTTCAGGCACTTATGTCTTTTCGAGGTGGCTCCGGAGGAAGGAGAGAAGAGATTTTAATCATGGAAGAGGAAAAAGTCTTACCATAGATAGAGGCGACGGCGGACGACATCAGACAAGTAATGAAGATCATGTATCTTCTTTTTTAACAGAGGAAGAGGAAGAGGAAGAGAAGATCTTCTTTGGAAATACCTAATATTTTATTGTCAAAAATACAGTCACATCATTAAATTTTACAAGAAGAAAATTAAAAATGAGAAGAAAAAAGAATCAAGCTTCATGCACAAGAGAGAAAAGAAGAGTAAGGATGATACTACTCTCTTTTTCGCATGAATTGCACATGATGATGGTACATCGACAGCGGATGTAGCAATAATTATTGGAAACAAAAAGGTGTTCGTGGACCTTGATGAATCTGTTACAAGCTAAGTTCGGATTGATGATGACAAGAGACTTTCCGTGAAAGGAAAGAGTGATATATTGTGCAAATAAAAAAAAGAGCAAATCACATTTCTAGTGTTTTTAATGTCAGCAGCTTCTACTTCAATGATTTCATGTTCATTTCAATGAAGATATGTGCGAGATTAAGAATAAGCACGATACCCTTATTATAAAGGTGAAAAAGACACAAAGTAAGATGTTTCTTTTAAGTCTCAAATTGATTCATGTATGCATACTACTATCAAGACAAATCAGGGATATGCCATTTTTATTTCGGGCATTTGAGTTTTAAGACTCTCTCTCATATGTGTAGCAAGAATATGTTGGCATGCCGCCTATTGAACTTCAAGGCAAAATATGTAAATGATGTACACTTGGCAAGCATCACAAAAATTCTTTCTTGGTTGGAAGACCGTGAACAGCATCACATCTTTTAAAACTTGTACATTTGGATGTGGTTCAATGCACATTACTTCAATTGGAGGTAATAGTATTTCCTCACATTTATTGATGATTATAGTAAGAAGACATGAATTTTCTTTCTTAAAAAAAAACCCAGAAGTTTATAAATATTTTAAAAGCTTCAAGCCTTTGAGTGAAAGGGAAAGTGGCTTCCCGTTGAAGATTCTACGTACCCATCGCGGAGGTGAATATGTTGGTTTTGAATTTGAAGCTTTCTTAAAAGAAAATGGCATTCAACATCAACTCGCTACCCGATATACTCCTCGACAAAACGGTGTTGCCGAGAGGAAAAATCGAACAATTATGAAATTGACTCGAAGCATGTTTAAAGTAAAAGGTGTTCCAAATGATTTTTGGGCTGAATCCGTGACATATGCTATCTATCTTTTAAACCGGCATCATCAAAATTGCAAGATTTAACTCTTCAAGAAGTTGAGAGTGGACATAAACCAAGCGTGACACATTTGAGAGTTTTCGACTTCATTGCTAACTCACATATTCCAGATGAGAGAAGGAAGAAGTTGAATGACAAATCTAAAAAGTACATCTTCGTGGGATATAGTGAACGCTCCAAGACATACAAACTATATAATCCCATCACAAAGAAGCTTATGCTTAGCAGGGATGTAAAGTAAGATGAAGAAGAAGCTTGAAATTGGAGGACAAATGGCCCAAAAAGCAAATCTGTTTGTGTGGACTTGGAGGAAGAAAAACAAATTCAACATGATAATGAAGAGGTATACACTCCACCTTATTCTCCTCATTCTTCTCCATCTATGTCTTCACCACCCTCGTCTTCGCCATCTACGTCCTCACCGACAAATTCAAGTTCTCCTCTCAAAAAATAAAAAGCCTAATAGAGATTTATGAAGATTCAAGAAACAATTTGAATGAAAATTTGATGAACTTTACTTTATTCGCCGATACAGATCTGATTTCTTTGAAGATGCTTCAAAAGAAGAGAAATGAAAAAATGCTATGCATGACTAAGTAATTGAAAGACTAAGTCTATATCCTAATATTATTTGTGAATTGTTTCCAAGTTGTTACATCAGATATCTAGGTTATTTTGTGAACTAATAAAAATTATAACCCTTTATATACATTATTAATATAAGTAACCTATCGGATCGGATCTCTTCGAGTCCCATTTCAACTCACATCATATTCGAATACAGATTCGAATCATGAAAATATTTAGGAAAAGAAACCATATTCATATTCAAATTAAATTCAGTAAGAAAATCTTTACCATATTCGGAAAATTTTGAATCCGAATCCAAAGATATTTGTTAATATAAGTAACCTACCGGATCGGATCTCATTCAAATCCTATTTTGACTCGCATCAGATTCGAATCAGGAAAATGTTTGGGAAAAGAAACCAATATCATATTCAAATTAAATTCGGTTACATATTAAAAAAAAAAATCGAATCCGGATCCTAACACGGTTGGATAAAACAATATTTGTTTGCTTCCCTAATCTCCACACATTGAAATGGTCGCATACAAAAAATATCAGACAATTTTGTTTACTTGCTATCAACTTATGCAACACTACTATTTCAAACTAAATCAGACTATCATCTAACATAAGAAAAATATAATGATAAAAGAAACATCGCGAATCATAAGGATAATTGAATATAGTCAAAAGGTTGAGAAATTCATTATACCTACAATTTTTTTTCATCCTGTCATCTCTGCTGATCTGTTTGTTTGTCAGTAGTAAATCTTGTGCTTCAAACTTGTTTGTATGCACATTTGCCCCTTCTTGCCTTCAGGTTCAGTACTGCGCACAAGCTCATTTCAGGTGGTTTCCACTGGACTCTTTGAGCTTTTCATTCAGAAAGATTACTCCATTCGGTCCTATGCAATCCCTTGGCAAAATTCTCAAGACTCAGTTTCCTTCAACTGTCGCGATGAGTCACTAAGAATGTCAGATTCCAAAATAACCCGTCGAAGTGATGTAGATTTCTGAGAACCATCAGACTCGGCCATTCCCGATGCTTGGTCTTCTTCCGCGTTGTCAGGAGCCTCTATCTTTCAAACTGTCAGCAGAATTGCCTATCTGCTTCAGAATGCTCTTTTCCTTCTCTTTTATGTGGATTTTTCTTATGTTTTCCCCGTCACCCTTCTCAGAGCAGCGGCTCTCTTGGTCCACCTTATGATCCCCCATGCTCCCCGCATGGCCGTCATCAACCACGACCTTATCTGATGTTCCCTGCTTTTCACCCGGCAAACTTCTATACTCATGCTTCGAATTTTGTGAAACTTGTCTCCAATCTTCCACAATCCCTCCGAATTACGCTGGGGCCACGAAGTTTAGAGTCTCCATCCACGCCTTTGTCATTGTTGTTAGAACTATCACTACTCCTAGATGTTGTTGATCCTGGACTGTTGGAGCATTCAGAGTCCTCATAATGGACCTTGGTTTTCGGTCGGTGATCACGGCCTTTGATTGACTGCAATGTTTTGAGATATCACCACCGGGATGATGCCGCCGTGTTTCTTTTCTTTGACCCTCTTCCACTTTGATGCTAATGGGCTCAAATTCATCGCATATGTATTGGTCTTTACACAAGGATCCACCAGTAGTGAAGTTCTCATCCATTAAAGACGACCTTGGAAACATTGGGGATGCAGCTTCTGCCGTTCCAGACAGGCCTTCATCATCACCGCCCTTTCCTCTGCTTGAATCCTGTATCACGATTGAGGTCAAGCTATCTACTTTGAACTTTTTGCATGTTTTGATTGCATGAATTACCTTCTCGTTTTCTCCCAATATAGTAACTGCCAAGTGAAGCCTTCCTGCCTTGATTTTTGTTAGGTTAACCACTTGTCATGCCTTTGTCCACCTCTAAAGTCGTTGGTGTTGATGCAGCACCCTCTGCAAAACCGTATAGGGAATCTTGGCACATTAAGAAGCAAATAAAATTGGTAAAAAAGAAAGATAACAAACTAACCTCTAAGATATTCTATGCAAGAACAAATACAGAAACAGAAGAAACCCAATGCGCACTTAATCATCCCCAACAAAACATGAAAACCAAAAATCAAAGATATGAATATGGTTTCAAATATTGGCCAATTCTCATATGTTCTGATACATATCGGCAATATCATATAAGATTTTGAGGTACCCGGAACGATATTAACCCTATCTATTCATCGATATAGACCGATAGTGCGGATATGGTTGATATGTCGACATTCACGGCCGACACTATTAATATTGATACTAAAAACCTTTTGTCATACCAATACCTAAACCATGGACATGACTAAAGAACTTCTGCAAAATCTAAACAAAAATTGACTTGGGATAAGATGTTTGTGATTGAGCTCGTCTCATCTATACTCAATTTCTATTTAATCTTGATTTCAACACATCAACATCACGCAAGAAAATAATATCAGGCACCAGGTTTCTCTATGAAGTATTTCATATGGGAGTGAGGAACATACCCAAGTGTCTCATAAAACATACGATCCTTATCACAAACTTGGATACTGAGAACATTCGGTGCTTCCCAAGAGCTAATTGGTATCTTAAATTCCTCATGCCATTTTGGAGCCAATGTCTTCTTTTGGATCTTGGTTCTGAATCTGTAAGGACCTAGCTGACCCTTCACGTATGGGTTAGCAAGCCCTGCAATAAGACTCCAATCAAGTTACTACTAGAAGTCTAGTTAATAGAAGAAATTATCTCTTAACACATGCAAAGACGCATGGTAAGTACAAACATATATCGAGACCTACCACTTATATCTCCTGGTTTCATGCCGTCCGCTTCTATTATCTCCACTTTCGCAAATGCAATAGGATGTTTCTCATCCATTGTAAACCAACTTTCTGAAAAGATAATAGAATATCACATCTCTTTGATAAGGAACATTTCAAAAATATAATAATACAGATTCTCTGAAACAAAAACAAAGCTCAAAAGGTTTTCAACTTCAGGTTTAGCAGTCAAGGAATTGCCAATCTTATATGCATTCTATAGGAGCTACTTCATATAAAGCGAAACAAATTATCATACATATAAAAGTTTTTCTATCAGAAAGTATACACAAGCTCTGCTGAATAACCCAGACCCAGACACTAACGGAAATTGTGTCAAGTTCTGATTCATCTTTCAAAGAGCAAGCATCAGAGTCAAAGCATAGTTTGACTTTTTGGGCCAGTAAGCCTTAATTTTAAAATATTTGAATCTGATTACAATGTACCTAACATGAATTTTCTATGCTCCACACATTGACATTATGTAGACCCTATGACGCACGGACACGGACACGGGGCACGGGTACATCTATATTATAATACTAATAATAATAATAATAATAATTATTATTATATATTATTATTAATAAAACAATCTTAGTAGTTATATATTAAAACCAACCATGACTAATCTAATTTTTGCCTTGAATAGTTTAATTCCAATCCCTAAGTCCGATTCTAGGTGGAGATTTTATGATGAAACAAATAAATAAATAAAACATTCATGAACAAAATTCCTACAAAAAATTGATGAATAATTCATGACAACCTACCACATGAGTCACCTAACAACTCTAAACAGTAAATAAATAAACCAAGCAACAATAAATAGGTCCAAGCATCAAGCATAAATAAATAAACTAAGCAACAATAAATAGTTTCAAGCATCAATAGTAAATAATTAGCTCATAAATAAATAACAAAGAGAGACTGAAGAGGAAGGGCGAGAGAGAGAGAGAGAGAGAGAGAGAAGAGAGAGAGAGAGAGAGAGAGCAACACACAGAGAGTGAGAGAACCACAGAGAAAGAGAGAGAAGCCAGAGAGAGGCCCTAGAGAGAGTCCTTGTCGTGGCTGGAACAAAGAGAAGCCCTAAAGAGAGACAGAGAAAGACCTTGTCGAGGTTGGAGAGAGTCATAGTCAGGAGAGAGAGAAACCCCAAAGAGAGAGTTGTCACTGGAGAAGATTCTTCTTGCTGGTCCTAGTCCATAGAAGATCCACCGCCAATCGTTATTCGTCGCTGGTCATCGTCTAGAAAAGATCCGCTGGAGAGAGGAGTCATTGCTAGTTATAGTTAAGAGGAGTAATCGTCGGAGCAAAGGGATCCTCACCGATGAGAGGCGATCGGAATTCGGCAAAGGTATCGAGAGAGATTTGGGTCGCTCTTCTTTATATAGATAAAGAATAATGACAAATTACAAGAATACCCTTTCTTATTACATACTCTAGTATTCTCCCTCCAGCTGGAGAATACATATCAATTATATCCAGTTTGTCACAAAGACTAGAAAAAGATATCTTAAACAAAGTTTCCTAAACAAAAAACCGAAAAAACCATTAAATATTGGAACGGTTGAAAACAAATACTAAATCATTAATGTCGATGATGAAATTAAAATCAAAGTAAGCCGAATCTGAATAGAACCAAACACTTGCATGAATATTACACACAAAAAATCAATTATCATCTGCTTGAATAGATTTAGGCTTTTAAAAATTTCAAACTTAGTAGAAAATGAGGTTTTGAAAGGTCCTTAAACTCAATAGACGTAGAGATTTTAGAAATCTTCAAACTAAATAGAAGATGAGGCTCTGAGAGATCCTCAAACTCAAGAAGAGGCTTCAAAAAATTCTCAAACTCAAAGAACAAGTTTTGGAAGATCCTTAAACTCAATAGTAAAACTATCAAATCCAAGAAGAATTGATCAAATAAAACCCATAAATGCGTCTGGAACGCTAAAAAACATAGGAATCAACTTTAAATCATCAACAGTGACTTCGATACACCAAAATATGAACAAAGCAATTTCTACCTTAGATTAATAGAATTTCTGAATGATGGAATTGTTCATGTGAACAGTACCGTCATGGTACTGTTCACATGAATAAGCAATATTTTTTTTTTATTTTATGAGATCTGAATTTAGATCAAATTAGATATGAAGAAAAGAAAAGGAAGACGGAGAAGATGTCAATGATGATGTTCATGATGACGATGATGTTGGAAGTTGATGGATGATGGTAGAGGAGCAAGTGGTGATGCAGGTACCACGAGCATTCTGTCCCACACATCTACCAAGAAGCAAGTGTAGTTCACCTGTTATATCGAGTTTTAATAGTAGATTGATATTACAATATTGAGATTTTTCTTTCTGCTAGCTTACTCAGCTCCCTCTTAATGAGTGAATTGCAAACGTTTAGAATTTTTATTTCATAGAAAAGACAATTTTTTTCCTATGCTAGGGTTTAAGGGAGATTTTCATAAAAAGCTACAGTGTTTCTAGTTTCAAGAGCTCCCGTCCATTTAGAGATGGATTACTCTTCTCCCCTAAGAAGTAAGAATCCAAACCTTAGAAGGATTACATCAAAGAATCTGTAACTTTTGCGAATTATCTTAACAAGTTTCCTAGGTTCAGATTATAAAATTCAGAAAGGATCTAGAAAGACTGACGCCTTTCACTTGCTTGGTTTGTATCTCCAGCAGGTGAGTATCTTGCTCAAACTATGTCTTTTTGAAGCTAACAAAATGAGCGCTCAAATGGTGCTGGTCTATGCTGAAATTTTCTGCCTACTTCTGAAAATTCTCGGAAGTTCAAGACATTCATGTACTTGAATGTGAAGTTGTGGGGAAACTTTTTTACCCCTGATTCCTATCGTTCTTCTCAAGAAAAGAAAAAAAGGAGGGCCAGCGGACAACATCATACTTATAAAGTGCTAAGATATTTTCTCAACATTTTCCTCTTCCCAGTACTTACCCCTTATTCTAGTGATTTTTCAAGTCCTTTTATATTAAAGCTTCAAAACTTCAGCAAGTTTAGGCCTAAAATATAGAGATTGAACAAGAATCTGAAGCATGTAAAATGACCATTCTATTTATGCTTGTGGATTCTGCCTTCAAGTTAAATTGTTGTCAATTGACATACGACTCATACTCTCATAGAGAAAGGAAGCTCCTGGGTTTACAGTACTAAACCTCCTTAAATCCAGTTATCCTCTTCTATAAAATCTTTCCAATATAAACCTAAGGGAACTGCTCACGAATGGCATGAATTTCTCGAACATCACTAATTATATAAATATCCTTATCGTCCAGATGGCCATGTGCATTTTATGGCAGGTCTCTCTAGCAAGATAGTTACCGCAACCGGGACTTTTGCATCTCTTCTAAAGAACTACGTTGATAACATGAAGCTGATATTACCAGATTCTGATAAAACATTTTAAAGCTTAAAAAAATTACAACAACATAAAGAAACCATCAAAAACCATAGGGGACATGTACTACATCTTTCTTTACTGCCTCAATCTAGTACATGTTCATCTACGACTCACCCTATGACACCTTCAACTATGAGACTATCACTATTCCTAGCAACACACGTCTCTCTCCTTTGCACATACCCCAACCACCTCAAGTGGTTCCCCTTGATTCTCATTCTTTTGATGCTATATCTTCTTTCTTACTAACGCACTTCTGAGTTACCAACATTTCTTCTATTGGCTCTCATCCACCTCGTCTCATTTCAGCAACATCCATTCTTCTGCCTTGATATATCCATTGATTGCCCAACATTCTTACTATAGAGTATTGATTGCCTTATAAAATTCAGGAACACTTCACAACTTCTTTAGTACGACAGAGTCATATAATAATTTGAAGCTCTTCTACGGGGCGGGCAACCATCAGGCACTCATTCTTCAAACAACCATCTCTGCAATCTCACCTTAAAGATGAATTGATGTGAAACGTGTACGAGGGCGGAAGCAAAAGATAAAACAACTCAAAAAGACATTTCACCAACAAGAAGACCGTGGTAGGAAAAATAGTTTAAAACAGATAATATCAGTTCTGTTTTTTTTACATGCTTTGCGTAATCAATATCAGAAATTAAATTGCTAATTAGATGATGATTATGCACGTAAACAAGTTCTATACGCAATAAAAAAGGCAAGCGATCACAAGATACAAGCAGACTCGCTCGCTTTTGATGTAGACAACAAATCAGAATAGATAACAAACTAGATGATGTATATCTAGACTTGTAATTAAGAAGTTGATATAATAAGAAAAATACCTGAGATGATTGTAAATTTGATCTTAGTTTGCTTGTTGATTATGGGTTGATCTCTGAATTCACACAGATGAGAACAGACTGTTGTCAACGAAAATAAAATCGTCGAGGAGTTGAGACACTTATGCAAACGAGGCCGAAGTTGCCAGATTCGACGAAGATTTATTTGAGAGGAAGAAATTTGACGAGGAGATGAGAGAGAATAAAGATAGATAAATCAATTCTGTGATATAATTTATAGCCTATATAAAAGACCTCATGTATTCACTTTTTCAATGAACGATCAATGAAAGTTTTTCTACACTCTCAATTGAGTTTGATTATTGAATTTCTTAATCCTAAATTCTGTTAGTGGTGGGATGCCTTAACAGACTCAATTAGTAGTGAGATGCTCTAATTGATTTATCTATCTCTATTCTCTCTCTATCTCCCTTCAAATTTCTTCCTCTCAAATAAATTATCGTCGAATCAACTTCGACTTTGTTTGCATAACTGTCTCGACTCCTCGACGACTCGTTTTCGTCGACTGTACCTATTATCATCTGTGTGAATTCAGAAATTAACTCATAATCAACAATTAAGTTAAGATCAAGTTTACAATATCTTAGGTATTTTTCTTATTACATCAACTTCTTAATTACAAGTCTAAATATAAATCATCTAGTCTATTATCTATTCTGATCTGCTATCTACTCAAAAATGTGCGAGCGAGTCTACTTCTCCCTTGTAATCGCTCGCCTTCTTTATTGCGTATATCTCTTTAACCTGCATAATCATAAATCTAATGAGCAATATAATCTCTAATATTGATTACACAAAGCATGTCAAAAAAATAACTGATTATCTGTTTTAACTAGTTTTTCTACCAACAATCTTCTTTGTTGGTGAAACGTCCTTTTGAGTTGTTTTATCTTTTGCTTCCACCCCGTACACGTTTCACATCATGAATAATTAATTTCAAGGACCTATTTAGCACGAAAGAATAAAGAAGGAATTGGGTTTTGGTGATTTTGTTCAAAGCAAGATTTCAGAAAACAGAGTTTAGAATTCTCATTCTAATTCCAAAATTTTATTTGGGAAATGGAAAGAAAAAATAAAATCTGATCTAAAATCTCATTCAATTCCTTAATTTTCTTGTTTGGTTAGTGGAAGGAGAACTGGAATTAGAAGATTCCATTAAATATTGGAATTAGAATTTTGTTCCCCTGTGATTCCACCTGGAAAGGTGGAATCCCAAATATGGAAATTAGCTGATATGGCATTTGTGGGGCCCATCAACTGGAATCAACTGATTCCAACTCTTTTTTATTTCAGTTGTCAAACAACTCAGGGAATTGAATTTGTGTCTTGATTCCACTTAATTTCAGTTTCCACCCCTTTAATCCTTCTTGCAAACAGGCCCACTAAAACATCACATAACTCCTTCCTTTAGTGCTTTGGTTTCAACAACTATAATGTTCTTTTGTCTAGAGTTTCATTTTTTTTACACTGCTAGAATATAAAATATATACCTTCAACCCTTACTACAATTTTGAAGTTTTGGTGCGGTGAGAGTAGGCTTCAATATGATATTATAGCAATCCATGTTCAACTCTTATTAGGCACTCGTTTAAAAATTGGATTTAAAAACAAAAATACCTCTACAAAAAACCCCCAAGTTTCATTCCATAAAAAGGACGCTTGATGTTTGGGAGCGTGATAGATACAAATATATTACTCTTAACTCTTATCACAACTTCAGACTTTCAGTGCAGTGCCAGAGAATTTAATACGCACCTATATAACAGAATATACATGCACTGTTTTAAATCTCGGCCAGTGTTCTAAAAAAAGGTTTAAGCGGCCGATTAATCGGCCGCTTAAATGTTTTCGGCCTGAAACCGAACAGAACTTGAAGAAAGTGGTCGGATTACTCGGCCAGGCGATTAATTCGCTTAAGCGACGATTAAGTGTCTAATCGGTGATTAATTAGCGTCCGTTTAAACATTATTCAATCATTTTCTAAATGAGTTCAAATTTCGAACCCATTAAGCTAACTGAACTTAAACCCGATCTATTATTACTTTTCTAAATAGAGGTACATTGATGTACTTTGAACTGATTGACATTATTACTTTTTAATCTTAGTACTGGCAATTTAATTTTTTAAATTATGTTTGCTATGTCTTTTATGATTTTTTTTGAGAGTTTATAGAATTTATATTTGCATATTTTAAGTATTATAATATTATTATATATTAAAATAATAATAAAACGCGTAATCCGTTTAATCACCATTTAAACCTTTTAAGCATTATGTGCTCCCGGATCGCGCGCGTACTGAAACTGCTTTTTAGAACATTGATCTCGGCAGATATACCGGTATATCGACCGATATACGGTATATCGACCGATATACCGGTATTTTATTTAAAACGATACAATAAGTGCAAAATTTTATCGGATATCGTTTTGGACCGATATAGGTCGATATATCACCACATGATCGATATATCGACCGATATATCCGATATATTGCCACGTGACGCATTAGATGAGCTTCTACAAACGCATTTGAGAAGCTTCTACAAAGGTAAGTATCCCCTGTGAGTTTATAACTCTAAACTTACTTTAAATAGTTTCATATGATTTATGTAGGCAATCACATGTATATTCTTCATCCAGTATGACGTCCGGTATTTAGTACCATATCACGATATATCACCCGATATCGGTATATAATTTTGCCGACCGATATATCGTCGATATCCGATATTTAAAACATTGTATACATGTTGATCTAAGTCTTCCGCATCACTGAGATAGTAGAATTTGAGTCCTCAAGATTTTACTAGATGCTAGTAACTTTACATTAAAAGTTTAGAGAAATCACTCAAGTAGTGTAGATACCTTATGCAATTGCTGTAAAAAGAATTCATCATCTTTAATTTGCGAGTCTTAAACTGTTCTTACATGTATGAGGCCTAATACAGAACCAGACCTTTCCTCTCCTCCCACCAAATGCATTGAAAAAATTAAAAAAATTTAAAAAATTGCATGAAAAACTACTACGCTGAACGTTAACGGCTCTGGTAAATGATGCACATTTTTAATAAGAAAAGAAGAAAATGGAGGTCCAAGGCTTTCAAAGTTTGCTCGAATAAGCATTGCTCATAATTATGCAAAACAGGTCAACCTATCAGGATATTTAAGGCAGCCCAACCATTTCCCGCAACAATAGCAACTAAAAAAATAAAATTAATCATGATCCTGTAACAGTAAGACATTCCTCAAAAAGATACTGTAAATCTAAATGGCTGCAATGTTTATAGTAGCATTTTTTAACATTATTACCTGTTGTTGCAGAAGCAAATTTTTCGACATCGACAACCAGCATATTGGGCTGAAACAAAAACAAGGTTTATATCAAGGATCAGCTATCAACCAAGCGTTAATCTACCGAGAATATATTTCCTATTTATTATGTTTTAAATTATTGTTGGTCATATGAAAATGAGTGTATACCCAATTTTGATAGAGTAACAACTCCGTCCATCATCTCATACATATTATTAACAGTACTATCAATGCAATGTCCAATTTAATTTATCCTGATAGGTTTCAAGTATAGAAAACAAGCCACTTCAAGAAGAGCATAACCTCAACCAAAGTCTCCTCAAATGCAATTGCCAGAACCTTATCCTGCCAATAAGAAGGGGAAGGGAAAATGCTAAACAGTCCTGAAATTAGAAAAACAGTGAGTAAATTTAAAATATTTAAAGGGGAAAAGAAGCTTTACCAGCCATCCTGCAATTCCTGGAAGTTCAGAAACGTCAACCCCATGATGAAAGATTGGTTTAACTGTCATCTGGAAGTACGGTGGCTCAACAAAGCATATTCTTACACGGCCAATAAACGGCCAATTTTGAATAAACTTCAGCCCAACCAAAACCTGCAGCAGAAGATAAGAAACTGGTTAAAATTTAATAGGATAAGAAATCGTAAAGATGCTGAAGTGAAGGTTAATATTTGCTCGTTAAAAAAGCCACAAGTGTATAGAAAAGAGTGTGGTTTCGTTTCCATTCAGTTCTTTGTTACTTTTAATAGCTTCATTATAGAAATCAGATATATTAGTGACCCTCAATTATCAATGGAGATCATATGAGTATAATTTGTAGAACCAACAGTAATTACAAAGCGAAGGATAGTTCCATCAAATTCCTCTTGAAGTCTGGTCCTCAAAGATCTCGTAAAGAGGCTAAACTCTGGAACAGTTTTTTCCTCTCAGAAAACACTCTGACTAGATGGATCTGTCAAAATAATTAAAAATGATCTTCACTGGTCAGAAGCATCTTCAAGTTTGAACCTAAAACAAAAAAAGATTCATGCCCAAGGATTCTTGATATTGTTTTCACATTCATCCAAGAGGCACCATGAGTTCTAAACCATTTTAAGCGTCAATATCGGCAATATACTAATAACTTGTCACTTGGTGGGGGCAAACCTTTAATAGATTCTTCTAACTGGTTAATATATGTCAGTCTGTTGTTGATACTCACTGCAATACTTCTATTGGTACAAGTTCTTCTGGATTCTTCTCTATGAATATTGAAGAGTCTTAATTTACTGGATAGAATTTATGAACTTTAGAAACCAAAACACGAAAATTCCATATATCTCTTTTTTTAAATTCTACATACAACAAAAAAAATCCTGAAATTTTAAATGACACAATACACATGATAAACAAGTGTAACATATTTATAAAGCATGCTGTATTATTGTAAAAAAATTGATTTAAAATTAGTTTGAATTCATCTCGTGCTGAATTCATTATGTTTACAAAACATATGCTTTTCTTAAGTTGACTTGATATACCTTTTGGCCATTACCAATTAGCTTCCATATGCATACTAATGTTAAATTCATATCCGTTCTGGAAGTATCTCGTCATTCTTCAACTACCGTGCCAACTTCTTGAATCTTACCAGAACTAACAAACGATTACCTAGATTCAAGCTGTGGCATAATAAAATGCATATGTACAATACATTGCTCAACAACTATGTAGCATGGAAACTTCTAAAGCCAAACCAGTGTTTTAACACCGACTCTTCTTGGAGCCTTGTCGGGCACTTTTGAGACGTGTCCTTAGTTATATAAAATACGTTAATAATTTGGGAAACTTGTGAGACACTTCTTAAACACACGTTCTACATCTCTCATACTCTCCTTTGACATTACATGTTTGATATGTTTATTTACTTCATTATATATATCTGAAAGCCCATACATTATTAGAAAAATTTGTCCAAATATTGTATTGTATAAAACTACTATAATATATTCCAATATACATTAAGCTAATTTATAGAAAGCTGAAGAGCCAAAAACTATTTTCTTTTGCAAAGTCACAAAGATATATGACAGATTTTAATTATTGCGCGTTTTGGACTATTAAAAGTATGTGACTAGACTTTTGAATGCATAGACATTCTATGTATGTGTGCAAGTATAGACTCTCTATTTATTATTTATGTAACTTTTCTACTCCCTAGTTGTAGTGTCTCCATGTACAACCTTTTGAGGAATTTTTGTATCGTGTGTTCGTATCGTGTTTGTGTCCCATGTCTGTTCATGCTATTTACAATCAGACTTGATATTGAATTCCAAGAAATTAGTTTAATACATTATAGATAAAACTTTTCTATATTAAAATTTCATTGACTGCATTTTTTGCAAGTTCAGTTATTGTATGTATAGACATACTTCTATAACCCCATCCCCTTATTTTGTTTTATGTTACTCGTAGTACAACCCCTCCCCCCACCCCCACCGTTACACCCACAACCACACCTGTTTCTCTCTCTCACCAAAAACCCACCTGCAAATTGCACAAGGACTATTTGATTGACATCTTACCTTTCCTTCAACATGCATGCTTGTCACATGCATCTTTGCCCGCATTCCAAATCCTAATCTTTTCCTTAGTTGGACTGCAAGTACTGCAGTCATGTCTTCTGCAGAAAGAAAATTCATGCCCAGCTCCAGAGCCTACAGGATTGGAATTTTTTGCTAATTCAAAATCACAAAAAAAAAAAAAAAAAAAAAAAAAAAATCTTTGCTATCTGGTACAGGAAATTCAAGTTTAAAGTTTACCATGTCATCGTCACCATCTGGTTCGTGAAGAACCCGGACCTCGGTAAATATTGGGGGACTACGACCCAAGTAAAGGTGCCGGACAGCAGCTTTCTTCTGTGTGCATGAAAATCATATTGCAATAATGAATCTCTGAAAAACCTTAAAATAAACGAACTGGTTCACATGTTCACTATAAAATATGGCTAAATTAAAGAAAACTTTCGCCAAATTTTACCACAATTCACATAACTATTCCTTATCTGATTTTCCATATGCTACCTCCAATTCTACTGAAATTTTTTCTTAGTTACCTGTTGTTTGCCGAGACACAGGATGGCTCTCATGGTACTTTGGGATGCAAAAGCATGGATTATTTTTTATTTCCAGAAAATGGGCACAGAATTTTAGCTAAAAGAAGACATTTAAGAGAATAGTTGCTTGAAGTTTTTTGGAGAATTTAATTGACAAAAATATGTAACTTAAAATTTGGACAAAGTATTGAACATGTTTGAAATCTCAGAATCAAAATCAAATTCGGCCGATAGTTTTAGGTATCGGAGTCGGGAATATCAGTTATATCGGTCATTTCGCCTCGGTGATATCGGTCTCGGTCAAAAAAATTAAAATCAAAATGTTTAAAAAAATGTTTAGATAATCAGTAGTAATTTGACATATTTTCTTAAAATAATTGATAGAATTTGAATCACATTAAACAAAATATTATAATACAAAATAGTTGGTGCTATAACTAAAAGGGTATTTATAAAGACATTACAATACAATTACTCTAACAAATTAATTATGTTTTACTTAATTATATTCATGACAATCATTTTCTAATATTTTCTAACATTTTCTAAAATTAATTAGTTAATTATATCTATGGCAACCTTTTTGTAACAAAAAATTAACAACTTTTTTTTACAAAGTAAGTTTAAACAATTAAACTATCAAACTAATTTATAATTAATCTAACAAACTAATTACATTCTACTTAATTATCTTCATGAAAATTATTTTCTAACCATTTTCAAATATTTCCTAAATAATTGTGTTGGAATAAGCCGATTCCAGCTGACTCCAATCGATTCTGATCGATTCCGATTAAATACCATGAATTTTATCATGTTGTCAGCTGATTCCTAAATGATTCTTTGAAACATGGTATTGAAGTTATTATATTGCCAATGGTTCAAGTCCCCCCACCCCCACCCCCAACACACACCTGACGAGAAAAAAACAAAACAGAAGAAGGGGGGAAGGAAAAAAGAAACCAAAAAAAAAAAAGAAAACAGAGGAGGTCTTATTCACCTTCACGTAATCTGCACAAAAGGCCCAAGGAGCGAAACTTGGTTTTCTGTCTATGTAAAATTTTGATACGATTAGGAATAAGTGTTTTGTAATTTAGCCTATAATAAATAATAGAGGGTAGGTTGTAGATAAGACCCTATATTATAGGTGTTTCTCAGATAATACCCCTTGTTTATCTTCGTCAGTTTCTTCATGTAACCCCCTTCTAACAAGAGGGTATGTTTGCCCAAACTTGGTAGTGTACATTCATAATGACCTGTTTATGTCATTTAGGCATTAAAATCTCCCTCAATTATCGTTGCATTAAGTTAATCCTTGTTAAGTCTCTTGCACAACATAGGAGGGATTTAGGAATTTGTCACACTTTCTATATGCATGACCAGGGAACGGATCCCTTAATAGAACAGAAGAGGTTAAATGAGAAACCTTAGATGAGGGTTGTTATTTGCATGACTGCTACAATCCTAGGGTGTTATTAATGCTCCAATTTGGTGCATTGAGTCCCTGTGGCACATAAAGTAAAATCTGAACATATCTCATAACCTATGTGTATGATTAGATAAAGTAAAGTTTAATCAAGCCTTCATTGACAATTAACTGATCTATATGTCTATTAAACGTTATGTAAGATATACTTACCCTTTTACCCTCAGCTATAAGGTTAAGCAGACATATAAATATTAACTGAAAATGAAAGTTCATTGCAATTAGACCCTAATTTAACCATTTGTACTCAGATCTTTGTATGTTAAAAATAACTTAATATGTCACCACCAGTGTTTAAAAAAACGCGTTATGTAACGCGTTACGATAACTAACGTGAGGGAATCATTACGAAACAAGTGTAAAAAATGCAAAAACCTATAACCTGGGTTTTTTACACAGTAACATACGTTACGTTACGTTAAATACGTAACGCACAGTAACGTATATTACTGTGCAAATCAAAAAAAACTATAAAATGGGAGCTGAGCCTTCTCGTTCTCGATCTAGGGCACGCCCGAACCCAAAAAAAAAAAAACAAAGGGAGAAGAAGAAAGAAGTCGCCGCCGTCGCCGATTCCCTACCGTCATCGCAGATTCCCTGCCGCCGGAGGTTCCTCGCCGCCGTTCGACTTCCTCGCTATTGGCGCCTTGAAGAAAGAAGAAGAAATAAAAGGAAGAAGAGACATACCTGCCTCGTCGACCGCCGGCGGTGAGTCGTCGTCGCTCCTGTCTCAATCTCTAGCCTCCGATCTCTCTCTCTCAGCTCTCTTCCCTCATCTCTCTCAGTCCCGATCTCTCTCTCTCTCTCAGCTCTCTTCCCCTCCCGATCATCTCTCTCTCTCTCCCCCCATCTCTCCTTGTCTCTCTCTGCTATCTGGTTCTCTCTCCCTCCCTCCTGATCTCACGCAGAGAGAGATCGGAGGGGGAAAGAGCACAGAGAGAGAGAACGGGAGGGAGTGCAGAGAGAGATCGGGAGGGAGAGAGCTGGGAGGGAGAGAACCAGAGAGCAGAGAGAGACAGGGAGAGATGGGAAGGGGGAGAGCTGAGAAAGAGAGAGAGAAAGAAAGAGATCGAGAGGGGGATAGAGGTGAGAGAGAGAGAGCAGGAGAGGGATTTTAAGGGAGAGAGACTGAGAGATATTTGAGTGATGGGAGAGATAATACAATTTAATTATCATACTTTAAAATTCAATGCAGAGAATTATCATGCTTGTTATATTTTTTTGCTAAATTAGCATGCTTATTAGTTGTTAATTGTTATAATTCAATTTCAATTATCACGTTTGTTAGTTAACTGTTATAATTCATTCTTTTTTGTGTAGATTGAATAACATGGCTAAAAGTTTGGATCCCGCACATGAATTTGCGGATCATATAACCGGTGATCCTCCGAATGTGTTTTATTGCAAATTTTGCAAGCATAAAATAACTGCTGGAATCAGTAGGCTTAAACATCACTTGGCCGGTACTAAAAAAGACGTTAAAATTTGTGCGCAAGTCCTGTCCAATGTGAAGCAAGTTTGTAAAGACATGTTGTTGGTCACGGAGGTGGAAAATGAGTCAATAATCCGAGAAATTGGGAGGATGAGAGAATCACAAGAAGATGTGGTAAGCCAAGAATTGCAAAGCGCTGCCGAAAGCAACTCCCAACCCCGAACTCTTGGGCCTATGAATAACTTTATCAATCTTGAAGCCCGCCAATCGATACTTGAGAGCTCTTATAAGGAGGCAGGAGAGAAATGTGTAAGAAAAATTGGGAGATGCATCTATGCACTTGGGCTTCCATTTATATCATTCAAACTCCTTATTGGAGAGAGAACGATAAAAGATGTCAGATCATTTGGGATAGGCTTGAAGCAGCCATCCTCTTATGAGATAAGTACACGGTACTTAAAGCTGAGATAGAGGATATAGATAAGATCAAAGCGACGCACATGGCGGCTTAGAAGCAATATGGATGCACGGTGATGTCGGATGGATGGACAAATAGGAAGAGTAGAAGTTTGATAAACTTTCTTGTGAATTCACCTGAGAGGACTTTTTTTTATAAGTCCATTGATGCGTCAGAATCGATCAAGACCGAAGCTTTCTTGTGGGAGCAACTTGATAAGGTATGGAGGAGATTGGTGAGGAGCATGTTCTTCAAGTGATTACTGACAATCATGCATCTTATGTGAATGTCAGTGCAAGACTTATGGACTAAAGAAAATGTCTTTTATTGACTCCTGCGCTGTTTTCATCCTTGACTTGATGCTTGAAGACATAGCCAAGATGAAGATTCACGCGGAGACTCTAGAGATGGCAAAGAGTATAACCCAATTCATATACAACCATGGTTGGATTCTTAATTTGTTTCGGGCACACGCAAAGGGGAAGGAACTCCTAAGACCGGCCATTACACGATTTGCTACTTCCTTCTTGACTCAACAAAGGTTGTACCAATTAAGACAACCTTTGAGAAAGATGTTTCCATCCGAAGAATTCAATAGGAGCACTTGGGCAAAAAAAACCAAATGGAGTGAAAGTAAAAAAACCGGTGATTTCTACTAGAAGTTTTTGGGCCAAAGTTTTGTTTTGCTTTAGCACCACACTTTCACTCGTATATGTTCTATGAGAGGTGGATTCGGATATGAAGCCATCTATGCCTTTCTTTATGATATGCTTGATATTGCAAAGGAGAAGATACGGGATGTGTGTGGTGACAGTAAGAGGAAATACATGCCTTACTAGAATATGATTAACCAGAGGTGGATAGGTATGTTGCATAGGCCTCTTCATGCGGCAGCGTACTTCCTAAACCCAAGATGTTTCTATAGCGAGAATTTTAGCAATGATGCTGAGATAAGAAGAGGCCTTCGTGAGTGCATGCAGCGCATGATCCCTGACATTCGTGAGTATGCACAGGCTGATGTGGAGTTAGATAGTTATAAACAGAAGCTTGGAGAATTTGGAAGCCAGTTAGCTCAAATGACCTTGAACGCTCGTAGTCCAAGTATAATTTAGTGAATATCTTTGATTCTTTATTTAGTCATGCGATGTCTAACGCTTAATCTTTTAGCTGCTTGGTGGGAGAGATTTATAGATGAAGTTCCTACACTTCAAAAGTTCGCAGTTCGAATTCTATCTCTTACTACTAGTGCTTCCGGATGTGAACGCACCTAAAGCACTTTTGAGCAAGTAAGAAAAGTTAAAACTTACAACTTATAAGTTATAGCTTTCTTTATAATAAATAAGAAATGACTTAATTTTAATAAATAAATTTGTTTGTTGAAGGTACATTCAAAGAAAAGATGCCGTTTGGAGCAATTACGCCTGCAATCCCTCGTTTATGTTATGTACAACATCAAGCTTCGAGAGAGGAATATTCGTAGGAGGCGATTGCATATTGATCCGATTTTGATAGAGGAGCCTGCTAGCGATGATGAGTGGCTTGTAGAGACTGAAGAGCCTTGTCTTATGGATGATATTGCATGCTAGATGAGGTAAGGGAAGAAGATGAGGCAAGAGAAGATGAGAACAGAGATTTTCGAGATGTCACTGCACTTGATAATGAAGGCACTAGCATTGCGATTGATAGTGAGTCTAGAGAAAAGAGACAAAGGGTAGATAGTTGTTCTTCCATGGACAAAGGGAAAGGACATGTCATTGATGATGTGGGTGAGACCGGGGACAATATCGATCCGGAAGATGCTGAGTACATCTTAGAGGAGAATGATTTAGTCATAGTAGATGAGATTAGGGCATGATATTATTCCAAGATATTATGACTACTTTGTTTTAAATGACTATGACTTATGTTTGTGAACTTCTTTTAAAATTTGTTATGTTTGTGAACTTATTATAACTTGTGAATGTGAAAAATTATTGCGATACTTTCTAAAATTTGTTGTGAGAATTAATAAATCTGTTAATATTTTTTTGATTTTTTAGATTTTTAAAATTATTTTTTATTTATTAAAATTCTTAAATATAGTATATATATTTATTTTTATTAAATAAATATTAAATCACGTAACATACATTATGCGTTACGTTATAAACTATCTTAACATAACAAAAAAAAACGTTATCGTTGTTTTGAATATTGGTCACCACAATTAATGTATCGGATTAACGTAATGTATCGACTCAAATTCTGACAATAATACGTGCATGTGGTTGTACTTGACCAAATTCATGAACACACTCTGTCCCGGATTTAGCCAAGTGAAACATAACCTAAAGTTCAGAGTAGAATATGAAGTTAAACCAAGTATGAGGTAGTTATATAAAATTTAGGAAGGCACTTGTTGCGTCCTCCAGAGGAATCTGCCAATGCACCAATCAACAATATCAGCGCTCCAACGTTGAGTCAATCACAAACCAATAACACGAACACAAATATAAAGAGAGAAAGCGAGAACCAAACGATTTAACGAGATTCGACAACTTGCCTACGTTCTCAGGGCAGAAGGGAGAAGATCTTACTCAAACCAATAAAGTTACAAGTGTTACAAATTGATCCGGAGATCCAAAATGAGAATCTACACAAATTAGCCATAAAATTCTCACAAACAAACTAACCTCAGATCTCCCAACAATCGATTCAACTGATCGATTCAAACCGATAGCAATGAGAGTAAAGAAATCCTCCTCATGTAGCCAAAGGAGAGAGCCAATTGAAAGAAATCAAATCGGATACAAAATCTGCATCAAAAATTGAAACTCGAATCCAACTCAAAAAAAGCCAGAACCGACCGCCAGGTCGACTGGCTCCAATGTGTGGTCGACAGCTAAGCCAAAATCCAGCGCCAAACAAGAACAGTTGAGTATCTGTTAGTGTCAGTCGGTCGATCGCTCTCCACATGCGATCGACTCGGTCGACCGCTCTCCACATGCGATCGACCGCCTGGTCGAACCGCCCAGCTTATTTCCTCCTCTGTGAACGTCTGCATCCCTGCTCTTTCTCTGCTATTTTTCAATGAGTCAGAAAACCCAATATTCAACTTCTCCCACAATTCTCCACCTCGGTGAAGATTTTCCAAATCTAAGTCGAACATAACGAATCAACCAATTTCAGCTTATCCAAATGGTTGCGTCATTACGGCTGCCTACGTACCCATGCCCAACGGGATCAAGTCACATGTGATTCATCCAACGAGCTCCACCGAGCTCAACCAACAGAAACCAAATTTGCAGCAAAGAACCCAACTGACTGAGTCATATGAACCTCCTTACCAATACCGTCATGGAGAACAATACATTCAATTGAGCTTGTCTAGCTCACCATTTTGAGATTCACGCTTCTTCACCCACTTTTGTGGATTCAATTTAGTTCCTTTCGCTGCAAACAATTCAACATGTTCAGTATTCATCATGGCTACATGATCTCCACCCGGCGTCACATTCAGTGAGATCCCAACTGATACCGAACCAACTGGAGATGGTAAAATAGCATCAACCTCCACCCGCTGCGATGCATCTTTGGTCTTCAACCTCTCCACCTGCTGAGAGATGATAGAATTCAACAATGAAATGTCAACAAACGTGACATGGATCAACACGCAGAGTCCCATAGCTTATAGTCTTTCATATTTCTCTTGACACCCAAAACACAAACTTTTTTACTCGCGGATTCAACTTGTCATCTTTGACACTAAAGTAAGTCGGACATCCAAATACCCGCAGCAAATCATACTCTTGAGCGGCGCCACCCTACCAGATATCCAACGGAGTTTTACCTCCTATCGCAATCAACGACAATCTATTCATGAGATGGCTAGCATATTCCAAGGACTCAGCCCAAAATAACTTATCTAATTGTGCATTAGACAACAACTACCTAACCTTCTCCAGTAAGGAACAGTTCATCTCCATAACTATCCCATGTTTTTCAATTGTGAAGTGAATATCAATGCTAGTATTCTAGCCAAATTGTAAGAATCGATCCTTGCAATCCCCAACATTATCAATTTGGGGTACCTTAATCTTCCCACTAATTTGTTTCTCTATCATATTCGTCCATTTCACCAACATATTTAGGGCTTTAAATCTTTATCTCATGGTATACACCCAACAAAGCCTAAATAAATCATCACAAAAAAGATAAAGTACCGATGGCCTCCAAGTGATGCAGTCTTGATAAGACCCCAAACATTTATGCGAACACAATCAAGAAGACATTCTGAGCGGTGAGTTGTGTGCCAAATTTCACCTTCGTCTTCTTGTCTAGAACACAACATTCACCAAATTCTAAATTGCAGATCAATGCACCTTTCAATAGTCCATGTTTTGCCAAATCTTCCAAGAAATTCAAACCAACTTGTCCGAACCTCACTGCCATAACCTGGTGGAGTTACCTTTCAAATGTTCTAAAGCTGCCAAATTTTTAGTAACTACACTATCTTTCAAATAGTACAGGTTGTTACGTCGAATGTCCTTCAGAACCACCAATAAGCCACTAGACATCTTGAGAACGCCTCCTCCAAGAGTCCCTCTTAAGCCCCGCGTCTCCAAAGCTCCAACTAAAATCAAATTCTTTTTCAATTGAGGTACATACCTCGCATCATTCAACTCTCTTATCATCCCATCAAACAACTTTTTGCGAACTGTACATATTCCTTTAATCTGGCATGTGTGACTATCGCCGAACGTCACCAAGCCTCCACCTAGTTCTCCAAAACTAGCAAACCACTCATATTTGGGACAAACATGATAGGTAGCATCTGTATCCAAAATTCACTCTACCAAAATCCACTCAGATTCTTCTGAATAAAAAACAATAGGAGTAACAAAAAGTGAATATCCAGATGAGTCGAATCATTACCAACCGTCATTACAATTTTGAACTCTGATTTTCACTAGATAAAGATAGAACATTTACCTCAAAGTGAAACCCTAGACGATTTTCTGAAGCGATCTACTCCACCAAATCTGATCCCACGAGCAATCCAAAATGTTGTTCTAAGATCGACACACGATCCCACGAACAGTCCCAACGCCGCTCCGAGATCGACACACGATCTCCGTCGAACAGACCACGATGCTCTTGGATTCTACACATGATCTCACGCCGAACCTGGGAAGCTCTGATACCACTTGATGCGCCCTCCAGAGGAATCCGCCAGCGCACCAATCAACAAGATCAGCGCTCCAACACCGAATCAATCACAAACTAATATGCACAAACACAAATACAAAGAAAGAAAATGAGAACCAAACGATTTAACGAGGTATAGCAACTTGCCTATGTCCTCGGGGCAGAAGAGAGATCTTATTCAAATCAATAAAGTTACAAGGATTATAAATTGATTCGGAGATTCAAATTGAGAATCTACGCAAATTAGCTGTAGAATTCTCACAAAAAACCCTAGAACTCCTAACAATCGATACCAATGAGAGTGCAAAAAACCCTCCTTATATAGCCAGAAGAGAGCCAATTGAAGGAAACCAAATCGGATACAAAATCCGCATAAAAAACAGAAACTCGAATCCAACTAAAAAAACGCCAAAGCCGCTGCCCAGTCGGACCAGCTCCCAAAATCCAGCACCAAACAAAAACAATTGTCTATGTTAGTGCTAGTCTGTCGACTACTCTCCACATGCGGTCAACCGCCCTGTCGACGACCCAGCTTGTTTCCTCCTCTGTGCACGTTCCACTGCGAGCTACAGTCGACCACCTTGCATCCCTGCTCTCTTTCTCTGCTATTTTTCTAATGAGTTAGAACATCCAATTTTCAACTTCTCCCACAGCACTGAAGGTTGTTTTCTCTAATTTATCCTCAAATAAATAATTCTTTTCCCTTTACTTTTTGTGTCTGTGAAATAGGGGATGGAAAGGGAAGTTATCATACGCTACATTTGGAAAAAGTGATTCAGAAAAAAGGACCTAATCATAGTTGCATACCAGAAGATTTGAAGGAAAAAAAAATTTGACCACTCAACATGTGCAGGTAAACTATATATCTATTAAAATGTCACATCTCTGACTTCTGAAGATTAAGAAAGGGGAAAGTCATAAAACCTTGTTCAAGTCCATGCACCAATTCTTCCATGCAATATATGAATATCAAATTACATTCATATATGAAGTAATGAACACCTCAAATAAATTTTATAATGTTAATGTACTTGTGCCAAGTTATGCAACTTTCGTAATCCATCTTGTGTCACAGCACAAAATAGAAGCAGTGCTTCCAAATTATGAGCATATTTCTTATGCAAGAGCACGCTGCAATTTTTTACCATATATGTCAGCAAGATGTAACATGCATGTATGTCTACAATACATTATGTTAGGATCATAAAGTACAAAGAGGTAAAACCCATACTGCCGTCCAAGGCTTATAGTTGTCCAAGAACCATGGTATGATCGGCAGAAGGAATTGCTGTGACGCAATTTGTTCCATACATATAGGCCAAACTCTTTCAACTACACGATTTAGCCATCTCACTGATTCTGGATCCAAAAGAAGCTGGAAATTAACATACATAATAGTTACTTCTCATGAAGCAAACAATTTTTTTTCAACACAACACTAAAAGAATAATAACAATCGACAGATATGCATATGACAAATTTGATACCCTTCTTTTGTTGGCAGATTTTCTTTCTTCAAATTGCAGTCTCTTTCCCAATCGCACTGAATAACGTTCATTGACCTTTAGAAAAATGATGAAACAGTTTATTAGCTGAGAGTAAGTAAGAGAAAGCTCATGTATGTCATTGTGTCACTAGAATATAACATACACTTCTGACTTATACAATACATATCAAACTCAAATATACAGAGGAACAAAAAATTAATCCATTCAATATCTTAAAATTTGCATTAACAATGATAAATAAATAAATACATCTTCCAAATTTTACCTAAGTGATCGAAGCATGATCCTCGGATCTTGTCTTGCATTAAAGGTGGCAAGCCACCACAAGGCCCATGTGATCCATCTACCAATGGATACAGTGAACATTTAGAAGTGGGTAAACATGAATCTTTCAAAAGAAATGATAGCATGCAACCCGGTCTTGAAACGCCGAGTAGCTACGCTCTATTGATTGGTCCACGTGGATTTAATCACTTGGACCCAAGGAATGCACGGGCTTAAGCTTGTTGCCTTTTTGTCAAATAAAAAGAACTACAAATGATGAGGGAAGCAAAACACAAACATGATTCATAAGGTCTTGTTTCATCTCCCTTGTTATCTTCATCTTTTAACCCTCTTAAAACTTAGCACCTCAATCATCAATCTGTGGCAACTGACCCACCAACTCATTATTTTCCAAGTGTAAGTGAAATCACATCCTGTACTCCGTCTCTCATGAGATATAAGTCAACCCATTTCAACCTTCTCAAGTTTCCTTCCTTGACTTCAAAATTACAAAAAGATTTTTGGTGGGTAACTGTCGAAGCACATCATTGGAAGCCTTTAGAATTGCCAGAGGCTGTCAAAGCCATTTGACGACCGCCACTGTTGCTGAAGGCAAGAAACAATCTAGGTTGTCGTCAGGCCTCTGTAAGGAGATATAATACCAAAATAAAATGACAAAACTTGGGACCTTTTTTCTTTTTTCTTTTGATGTTTCATGTTCTCTACCCTTCTTTTCTTTTTTTTTGCTTACTTTTATTTAATGGACAACCAAACCAGTTGAAGCTGTATAGTAGTTTGGATTTACAGAATTAATTCCACATGAACCAATCAATAGAGCGTAGTAACCAGGCATTTTAAGCGTGTGTTACACGCTATCATTTTTCGATTTTTCAATATCGACACATGAAACTTTTGCTAACCCCTTTTTCACCTCTGAGATTTTATAACTCCGTTTTAACACCTAAAACTTTTTAATTCCAGACAAAAACCCTCGCAATGTTAGTCATGCCATTTATATGTCAGAATGCGCTAGGAAAAATATACCTTGACTTGAGTCAGAATCCATTTAAAAGAAGTAATATGACCAAATCCCCTTTTTCTTCATCTTCTTCAACCTCTTCTCAAGGTTCTCACAAAATCCACTCAAAAAATCTTTGCAAAACTTGATATCCATCATGAAACTGAAAGCCCACTTCTCCAGTTACTGTAAAATGATGAAAACGTACCATCCAACATCAAATTCATAAAAGAAAAATGAAACCTTTATGCTTTAATTTTCTCTTAGTTTGAAACCTATTACCATGATTCGTAAATCCCACATAACCACACATTCTTTCCGTTCTCAAAATTGAGAATTAATCATTGTTCAACATCAAATTCATCGAAAAGTTAAAATATAACATCCAAGCTCTTTCTTCTGCATTCATCTTGATTCAAACCCATTAAACCCTTGCAAAATAAAATAGTATAGATTCAAAACCGTGATACCTTAGTTCTGCTAGCTTTTTTTGTTTTGTTGTTTCTTCTGCATTCATCTTGATTCAAACCCATTAGGGTTGAGAGAGAAATGAATTGGGGGGAGGGCATACCTACTCTCATCAATCCATTTGAGGGTAATTTGATCTATATACCTTCCCTCTGTTACAAAACAAATTATGGCTAAAGTGGGTGGGTTTTTGTCCTAACGTAAGAGATTTTAGGGGTTAAAATGGAATTATAAATATTTCGAGGGTGAAAAAGAAATTAGCAAAATTTCAGATATCGATATAGAAAAAACCCTATTTGAAAATAATATAAACTAGGATTTAGAATTTAATCTTTTAGGAATCTATACATCAAAGATTGATTATTTAGGTAGCCCTATATGTAATATTCAAATTGCGACCTAGTTTTATAAAGTTGGGAATCAATAGATTGCCCCTTCTTAGCAAGTGTGAAAATGAGAGAGCATAAGCTAAGGCCCAAAAACAATGCACTTCATTCTGTATGAGTTCTTCAAGGGATATAATGAGGGAAAGGATTGGTTAAATGAATCAAAGACAACTTGCAGATGGGGGTTCACAATCCCCGGCATAACCTAGTCATAAAGAAAGAATGGCAAGGGTGTAGATTGCTCATAATGCCAAAGGGCATCTTGGTGATTAGCTCAATTGGTTATCTTGGCTCAATCGTGTAGGAATGATTGTGATGGAACATGGATTTGTTAGAGCCCATCAACCTAGATGCGAAAGAGTCATGGGCATACAATGTTGGACTGCCTCCAGACTCCGCATTATGCTAAGAGTTTTCACATAACAAAAAGTTTCGCTAAAATATGTCCATTCAGATGATGGTATTTCATTTATTTACTAGTCCTATGACACGATGAACATGCATTGATATAATCCCCACCCTCAATAGTGTTTACTTAAGGGCACAAACCCCTTTCATCTCGGCCAATGTAACGGGCTTCTTTAGCCGTAGTAGATTTAGTTGAAAATCATGGTGTGACATAAATCTCTGAAAAACTGTAATCACTCATCTACATCAGCAATTACTGCAATTAAGACTGCCTCCTTGCACCGTTAGGATTGACAACCTCTTTTAGACAAGATAGGTAGCTTGCATCTTGGAAAGGTCTTTACCTCTCGCGAGGTGATCTTGTCCTGCTCAACTCTACCCAATCCCACATTCCTCTATACTACATGTCTTTCTTTCATCAGACTCAATGGGTCATTGACATGATTGATCAATTGCGGATAAGTTTTTTTTTTTGGGCAGGTAGTAGGGAGGTATCTGGTGCGAGGTGTTTGGTGAGTTGGGCCAAGGTTTGCACCCTGCGTGAGTGTGGACCTCAGTGTAAAAAAATCTCCGTGATTTCAACACCTCCTTACTTGTTAAATGGTGTTAGAAACTCCTCCACCAGCATAAGGCTCCTTGGGTTGATATCATTCTTCGCCATTACTATCATCATCTCCTCCTTGATCTGCACACACTCTCCCCTATTTTAAATATCGGCCGAGCCGGCCGAGATATCGTCCGATATCTCCTTTTTTACCTGCTGCCAATATTATATGGAAAATCGTTCGCCATATCGTTTGCAGCAAAAAATGGCCGATATTGAAATATCGGCCGATAAATCGCCTGATATATCGCCTGATATGAAATAACTTATTTATTGCACGACTGCGTGCAAATATACATTATTTTTTTACTGTCTTTGCAAGCATATTACATAATTTTTATTAGATGATATCTATGACTCTAAATCAACTTTTAGTTATCAATATTTCATTATATATAATGTCTGATATGATATATCGACATGCGTGCGTATCCTCGATATCTGCCCCGATATCCGTTATCCGATATGAAAAATCCCCATCCGATGCGATCCCGATATTTGATATTTAGAACCTTGCTCCCTCACAGGTTTTACCTCCCCTTTCTAGCGAGGTGTCCTCCATGCCGCTTCTTCCTTCCGCCTTGGTCTACGTTGTGGCAGTGGATATGATACCAAATTCTGGAAAGACAAGTGGCTAGGGGACCAGCCCCTCGCCCAAGCCTTTCTGACTCTTTTCGAAGTAGCATCGGATCAGGATGTGATGGTTTCCTCCCAAAAGCACGAGAACTGTTGGACTCCTACCTTTCAATGTATTCTCTCCCCCGCTCGACTAGTATCCTTGGGGTAACTGCTCATCCTCCTCGGATTCCATCCCTCTACTGAGACGAATAGGATCACATGGGATCTCCACTCCTTTGGGGTCTTCACAGTTCACTCCATGTACCAGGGTCTCAAGCCACGGCTACCACTGGACAGAGCTACCTCGGCTATCTGGCGCTCAGCTACCCAGCTGAAGACCCAAATCACCTCGTGGCTGACTCTTCTTGACCGTCTTCCTATCTCAGAGTACCTTCATTGTCCTCCATTTCCCCTCTAGTTGCCTGCCCTCTATGTGGGATGGTCCAAGAATCAACCAACCACCTCTTACTCTCCTGCCCTTTTGCCATTACACTATGCGCTCACTTTCATCCAGGTGCAGGGGTTCTTCATGCTTCATGCCGTTTCCACCCGAGCTTTCTGGGAGTCCTGGAGACTAGTCAGTATTACCACTTCTCATATTCCAACATGGGATATGACTGCTATCACAGTTTTCTGGACGATATAGATTGAGCGTAACGAGTGTATATTTAGTAGCCGGCAGCTGGCTATAGATTCCTTGTATAGGAAAACAGTTCTTCGCTGAGTTTTGTTCTTCGCTGAGTATAGGCAACTTGACAGCATTTTTTTAGGGAACCTCCCTTCATGCTCCCCTTGGCTTACTCTTCGTGAGCCGTGTATCCATTTTTCCTTGATATATATAACTGGAATGGGGCTTTCGAGTTTGAGGCCCTGCTCTTTCCTCAAAATAAAATAAAAAAATGGCTTTGAGAATACTCTTGTGTAATATCCCTAAGTTGAGATACTGTACTTTTATTTTTTATTTATTATTTTTTATTTTTAAAGTATTTATTGTGTTTGTACCATTATTTTTCCTCCTTGACTTTTCCATACCCTTTTGTTCTTGAACCCGTTAGCCTATACCCATTCCCTATTTCCTTGATTCCTAATCCAACACATTTACATAAACCCAAAACCAATTATCTCTCTCTCCATTGCTATCCTAAACCAACTCTAAATCAAATCCTAAATCTTAACAACCTATCATAATCCCAACCAATCCTATTCTAATCCCCCGAATCCCTAACACACACAACCACCCTGCCGAACCCCCTCTCCATGCCACCTTGCCACCGCCCACCAGTACTATGGCCAAGCCCACCAACACTCCCCATTCTTGCAACTCGTCGGCGAGCTCCCGCGTCTTCACGGCAACACCCCCTCATCCCCTCTTGCCGCAACTCCCATATACCTGGCAGATCTCCCCCTGAGCCATGCTGCAGCAGCCACTCAAGGGTGTGCCGCCCCCCTGCAGACCAGCAGCAGCACACCAGCACAACAGCAGCCCCGACCTCTTCTCCACCCTCCGACGCCGAGCTCCGACGAGCCGTTGACCTCTCCGGCAGCCCGGATTCATTCCCCTCGCTGTCCTCCTCCCCTGTACACAGGCCGAGCTCCAGCAGTGAGGACAGCCCGCGACAGCAGCCATGGCACAGCTCGACGGCTTTCGGCGAGCCTCCGCGGCGCTCCGCGACTCCCCGATCTCCTCGAGCACTTCTCCAGCGAGCCACCAGCAGACTCCACGGCCTCCGACTACTCCGCTGTCCTCCGCCGCCTCGACGGAATATCAACGACACATTATCACTCCGTTGAGTCGCCGCATCGTCGAGCTCCCATTGCTTTGAGTGTTCTTTTCCTCCTTCAGTTAAACAAGAATTTTTGATAAATGATTTTATTTTGTAATTATGCTACTAAAACTTATAAATGATATTATGAGTGGTTGTTTTGAGCTTTCCTCTATTATTTGGTCATGAGTGATCATCTTATTTGCTTTCTTTAATGCATATGGTATTGTTATGATTTCATGTGAGCATGTTATTACTCTGTTTTTTAATAGATTCTATTTTTATATCTAAATAATTGTTCATGATGATTTACACCCGTTAATTATTGTTCACGTCCACATATGTATATATACTGTCTTGTGAATGTATTTATCTCCTTAAATAAATCTTGTATGTTATTCTTGATCCTGGACATCATGACACCCCTTAAAAACTTGACTGATTATACATAACATCTACCTGATAACTATTGAATCATGTTATTGAAACTTACTGGGAAAATATTGTCGGACCGTAACACTTTCATTATTCCATTGTTCTACTGTTTACACGGTAATATTGTTCACATCGTTATTGTTACATTGATATTATTACTATTACTGTATCGTCCCAGTAATTGAAATAACATGGAGATTGATTATTATAAATAATAATGTAAATTGACAACTTACACTGGGATTGAGGAAATTGATAGAGGAGACAGCGTCTGTATTTTAGGTAGACTTAGGATACAGGTTGCTCAGCCGAGATACGGTTCCACTGCAGGGTTCCGGGGGATGACTGACATCCCGTATTGTTCATATTGTCATTGTTATTGACACATTGTTATTGTTATTGTTATTGACTACCTAGCGATAGGACCTGATTCAGCGCCGGTGATTGGGCCGTGGTTCCGGGTATGTACGGAACCCACCTAAAGCATGGACAATGTCTCTTCCACTAATTTTAATAACTTACGACCCTGATTGACACGTGTAGTAGGCGTAGTTGGGATGCGTCTATTACAGGTGGCAATTGGTGTTCGCTGACATAATAAATGATAATAAACTGTTTATACTATATTGTGACTGACTATGATTACCTGACTGTGCATATATGTATTCTTTGATAGACATATGATTGTACACATGACCGGATTGTATACCAGACTAGTGACATATGCTAGGTTACACATTTTGACATTAGTTGTTTCCTTTTATCATAAGATCAGTTATATATCGTTCATATCTTGTACTTGGCATTGATTATCTTATTATCCTTCATTTCAGTTATCATGTTTTCATTACTTATGTTGTTGTTATGCACGAGCACCTTTCTCTTTACACACACACTCATTAGGTCGCTTCTGACGACCCTAGATTCGCACGTCCAGGGTTTTAGACATCTTCTTATATTGTTCAGTATTCGTTGAGCTCGTAGCTTCACAAGGAGTTAGAAGTTCTCTTCTTGATTCTGGTATTTTTTTATTTTCTTTATTCCTGCTATTATTCTTTGATTCTTGTATATCACACTTAGCTTCTATTTCATTCATTATTTCATCTGGGATCATGTGTAGTCATTATATGTATTATTGATGTGATCGTTAATATTATGGTTTAGATTTATAGCTTTTTCAGCTTACTTTAGGCTTAGCGTGTATACGTTGGGTATTTCCTCGCTTGTATAAGTCGCCGACTCTCGTCGCGACTCCGTTTTCACGTATTTTGGGAAGCGGGGCGTGATAGGGTTTTCTTGGTATCAGAACCAGGTTCGACATAAAACGGACTTGATTCTTACCAGTAACTTGAACGAGCTATAATTACGCTGCAATGTACATATAATATCCATACGATGATATTGACTCCATTAGAATTTGATCGTCCTCTCTTTGGATATTCACCTCTTGATCTTTAATAACCTTGATTTCAACTCTTCTTCTAGAGTAATCTTGATTCCATCTTGATTCCTATTCTCCTTATCTATTCTATTTTTGAACCCCTCTCTTGGAATTGTTCACTCCATTCTAAAACTAGTAGCAGAGATCAGAGCGCGCAGCGGAATCGTGGTGTCCCAGCGAGGCGACGTGGAAGCTTGTTTGTTTCTCTTTTGACTTTGATTCTTTTATCATTCCCTACTTTATTGAAATTTCGAGGACGAAATTTTTATAAGGGGGTAAAATGTAATATCTCTAAGTTGAGATACTGTACTTTTTTTTTATTTATTATTTTTTTATTTTTAAAGTATTTATTGTGTTTGTACCATTATTTTTCCTCCTTGACTTTTCCATACCCTTTTGTTCTTGAACCCGTTAGCCTATACCCGTTCCCTATTTCCTTGATTCCTAATCCAACACATTTACATAAACCCAAACCAATTATCTCTCTCCATTGCTATCCTAAACCAACTCTAAATCAAATCTTAAATCTTAACAACCTATCATAATCCCAACCAATCCTATTCTAATCCCCCGAATCCCTAACACACACAACCACCCTGCCGAACCCCCTCTCCATGCCACCTTGCCACCGCCCACCAGTACTATGGCCAAGCCCACCAACACTCCCCATTCTTGCAACTCGTCGGCGAGCTCCCGCGTCTTCACCGGCAACACCCCCTCATCCCCTCTTGCCGCAACGCCCCTACACCTGGCAGATCTCCCCCTGAGCCATGCTGCAGCAGCCACTCAAGGGTGTGCCGCCCCCCTGCAAACCAGCAGCAGCACACCAGCACAACAACAGCCCCGACCTCTTCTCCACCCTCCGACGCCGAGCTCCGACGAGCCGTTGACCTCTCCGGCAGCCCGGATTCATTCCCCTCGCTGTCCTCCTCCCCTGTACACAGGCCGAGCTCCAGCAGCGACAGCCCGCGACAGCAGCCATGACACAGCTCGACGGCTTTTGGCGAGCCTCCGCGGCGCTCCGCGACTCCCCGATGTCCTCGAGCACTTCTCCAGCGAGCCACCAGCAGACTCCACGGCCTCCGACTACTCCGCCGTCCTCCGCCGCCTCGACGGAATATCAACGACCCATTATCACTCCGTTGAGTCGCCGCATCGTCGAGCTCCCATTGTTGTGAGTGTTCTTTTCCTCCTTCAGTTAAACAAGAATTTTTGATAAATGATTTTATTTTATAATTATGCTACTAAAACTTACAAATGATATTGTGAGTGATTGTTTTGAGCTTTCCTCTATTATTAAATTGGTCATGAGTGATCATCTTATTTGCTTTCTTTAATGCATATGGTATTGTTATGATTTCATGCGAGCATGTTATTACTCTATTCTTTAATAGATTCTATTTTTATATCTAAATTATTGTTCATGATGATTTACACCCGTTACTTATTGTTCACGTCCACATATGTATATATACTGTCTAGTGAATGTATTTATCTCCCTTAAATGAATCTTGTATGTTATTTTTGATCCTGGACATCATGACACCCCTTAAAAACTTGACTGATTATACATAACATCTACCTGATAACTATTGAATTCATGTTATTGAAAGTTACTGGGAAAATATTGTCGGACCGTAACACTTTCATTGTTCCATTGTTCTACTGTTTACACGGTAATATTGTTCACATCGTTATTGTTACATTGATATTGTTATTGTTACTGTATCGTCCCAGTAATTGAAATAACATGGAGATTGATTGTTATAAATAATAATGTAAATTGACAACTTACACTGGAATTGGGAAAATTGATGGAGGAGACAGCGTCTGTATTTTGGGTGGACCTAGAATACAGGTTGCGCAGCCGAGATACGGTTCCACTGTAGGGTTCCGGAGGATGACTGACATCCCGTATTGTTCATATTGTCATTGTTATTGACACATTGTTATTGTTATTGTTATTGACTACCTAGCGGTAGGACCTGATTCAGCGCAAGGTGATTGGGCCGTGGTTCTGGGTATGTACGAAACCCACCTAAAGCATGGACAATGTCTCTTCTACTAATTTCAATAACTTACGACCCTGATTGACACGTGTAGTAGGCGTAGTATGGGATGCGTCTATTACAGGTGGCAATTGGTGTTCGCTGACATAATAAATGATAATAAACTGTTTATAGTATATTGTGACTGACTATGATCACATGACTGTGCATATATGTATTATTTGATAGACATATGATTGTACACATGACCGGATTGTATACCAGACTAGTGACATATGCTAGGTTACACATTTTGACATTAGTTGTTTCCTTTTATCATAAGATCAGTTATATATCGTTCATATCTTGTACTTGGCATTGATTATCTTATTATCCTTCATTTCAGTTATCATGTTTTCATTGCTTATGTTGTTGTTATGCACGAGCACCTTTCTCTTTACACACACTCATTAGGTCGCTTCTGACGACCCTGGATTCGCACGTCTAGGGTTTTGGACATCTTCTTATATTGTTCAGGTATTCGTTGAACTCGTACGCTTCACAAGGTTAGAGGTTCTCTTCTTGATTCTGGTATTCTTTATTTTCTTTATTCCTGCTATTATTCTTTGATTCCTGTATATCACACTTAACTTCTATTTCATTCCTTATTTCATCTGGGATCATGTGTAGTCATTATATGTATTATTGCAGTGATCGTTAATATTATGGTTTAGATTTATAGCTTGTTCAGGTTACTTTAGGCTTAACGTGTATACGTTGGATATTTCCTCGCGTATATACGTCGTCGACTCTCGTCGCGACTCCGTTTTCACGTATTTTGGGAAGCGGGGCTTGACATCTTGGGACACACAACTTTCCTTTTGTCAATCAATTACACAAGGTCCAGCATTTTACTACAAGACTGTCAATTATTTGGACTAGTATAGAATTCAATTTCACATGCATCAAATTGTTTCTATCATACTTCACATACCTATATGCGCAATTCTCACACAGCGAAACATAAACTAACAAATAAGCAAACTGATGCACGTACCAGTGCATTACCTTGTAGAGATACAGCAGAGAGGCGAAGAAAGCAAAAGGATGACACCAACCAATCGAGGCCAAGATCCAGAGCAACAGCAGGACCAGCGCTACATGGTGGATGATCGAAATCTCCGCCAACCCCATCGATCACTTTGGTGCTAGAAAAAAAAATTCAAGATTCGAAGAAAAAAATCAGGGGGAAATTCTGCGAAGGGTTTTGAAGAAGGCGAGATCACAGGGAAGAAGACGCGGGTCAGCGCCGTGGTCGAAACTGAATGGGGGTGAGAGTCGCTGCCGTTGACCGAGAAATTTGGGTTCAAATGGGAGGGTTTTGAAACTGGAGCAATGAGAATGAGTCTTCGTTCATCAAGGGTTTTCAGCGAGCTCATCAACTTTGTCAATAAAAGGCGGCTGCGACCGAGGAGTTCCCTCAATTTGCGGTTTTCTTCTGAATTAAAGAGGCACGTGGAAGATACTGAGCGTGACATGGAGACAATATTTTTTGCATATATTTTAGTCCCCCGTGAACTTACTTTATATTGCAATCGGCTGGTAATTGGGCCGATCCCAAGCCTGAGTCCGACTCGGTCCGGCCCAATCATGGGGTTTGGGCCAAGTTTTATAGTAGCAACTTAGGTTTGCCATGCTTTTTAATTGGTCCAGCTTTAGAGTTAGGCGCGTGCCGCGATGGCTGATGGGTTGAAATAAGAAGTGTGCTTGCTAATCTCAAAAGTTTTGTATAAAATTAAATATTCACATTGTCCTAAAATTCTCTTTAACTGTCTAATTTAAAAAATATCAAATGCATTGAATTTATGCACGTGCTTTAGAATGAATCCAGTTAGCCTAGTGCAAGCGAGATTTGAACTCAACCCTCTTACCTACTCTAAAAAAATTTTACATGTGCTACAGTGACACCTATGTTATGGTCCAAGCTTGATTCATTTAATTTAGACATGTGCTTAAAACTAGCAGGTTAACCAAGCTATTTGAAGATAAAAGTATATACATCTAAAATAATATTAAATTTTATTATACAGAATTACTCATTGAAGTACATTAACATCATAGGGACAAGTATATATGTATCTAGGTACGTAATTAGTGTCAAGTGTGAATAATTAATTAACTACTTATATTTATTGTGGGTTTTGAGAGGGAAATGGGGCGAGTTCAAGTTCGGGTTCGGAGCCGGTAAAACCCGCCCGTTAAATTCTAGACGCCAGTACCAAAGGTTTTAGAAGCTTGCTTTTATCGGTTCGAATTCGGGTAAAACCCGACGCGATGCCCACCCCAAGCCCTAACACTTGCCCGTTTGCTTCACTGGACCCTTTTATTTACAGATTCGCATTGCCGAGTTGCAAGCAGCTCAATGAAGCTAGAAAAAGGAAATGTAAAAGGAGAAAGGAAAGCCGGGGGGGGTGTGAAGACTATTGGATTCCTTGAAAAGAGCTGGTGCAAATGATTGTAAATGAAAGAAAACTTGTTTCCTTCTCAAAAAACAAACTTGTTTTGCACTTGTCCAAGTATTCAAATCTGTTCTCCAGGTCTAGTTTGAATACTTCCATTGACTTAATATTATAGATACTCTCTAATCTTGTTCCTTGGGAGATGCTCTCTCTCTCTCTCTCTCTCTCTCTCTCTCTCTCTCTCTCTCTCTCTGTGTGTGAGACAGACAGGCAGACTGGCAGAGCCTCAACTGGGGAGCCACAAACCTAAGTAAACTCCAAATTCATCTTCAAATTCGAGTCCTGCCAACAAAACAGCGCAAAGCCCCAAACTCTCTCTCTCTCTCAAAAACTAATGGCAAAAAGCCAATGTAGTGCTCATGATCATACAGGAAGCTCAATGATTTGTGAAGAAACTAACTGCCCATTATAGCTTTCAGACCCAACATTTAAAACCCAAGCAACTTTTGGCCATGTTATATATGATCCAAACTACCTTTTAAAAGCTAATTTATAGGGTAGTATCATCTTGTGTGCTATTTAATTTCCTATTGTTTTCACTCTCTTTTCTCCTTTAAATTTCTATTATAGTTTATCAGTACAGGCAACTAGCCACTTTAATCATGCGCAGCTGAGATGCCTAATCTGAATGCCATGCATGTTCATTTCAGTAAATGTGCTTTTATATTTAACTATAAAGTTCATTATGGATATAAATGAGCTTGGTTATCTTTAAATGAACCCATAATTGAGTACTGGTTGTATCTTAAACTTATTTATGCTATTATAATAAATCAGTCCAAATCTTCTGAATATATATCTGACAAAATACTTGTGAGAGCTGCAGGCAGCAAGGTACCCAACCAATAATCGTGAAACAGAAAAAAGAAATGGATAATTTTGCATAGATTGTGAGAGAAATCAAACTAAATAAATAAAATAAAATAAAAAGGGGAAAAAAGAAAGGAAAGAAAAAATCGGAACCAATCTCAATCGTAGCCCGTGACATCTTTAAATTTCTCTGACAGCGAAGCCCGGACAATTAAAAACCCTCGTGCCTTTCAGTTGAAATGGCCCTCTCTCTCTCTCTCTCTTGTGATTGTCCACAATTCATGCAACAAATTAAAAATCCCCATAAAATAATATCAATATATATAGCACCTACAAATGCTCACATTCCTCTCTTTCCCATTTTTTCCCCCTTGTCACGGGATGCAGATTCCCCACAACAACAAAAATGGCTCAAATTTCTTTAAACATGATGTATAAATACAAGAGCACTGTTTTTGGCACTTGGCCAACTGTTTGTTGTCACTTTTCCAAAGAGATGTCTCTTGTTTCTTCTGCTGTCTCTCCTCCTCCTTCTGGCCATGCCGCTCTCCATCTCGCCTCTCTCTTCATCTCTTGCTTCTATTTTGTTTCTTGCATTGTTGGCATCCATATTGCTGAATGTTCCAACACTGTCACTACAAGAAAGTCCCTGTTCATCATCAGCTCACCCTTGACTTCTACGCTAAGACGTGCCCGCAGGTCGAGCAGCTGGTCGGCTCCGTCACGGCCGAGCGGTTCCGGCGGTCTCCGGTCTCCGGCCCCGCCACCATTCGGCTCTTCTTCCATGACTGCTTTGTTGATGTAAGTGTTTGCTCTCTATCTATTTTGTTTCTTTTCTTTTTCACCTAAAGAGAGATATGACAGTATTGACCTGTGACTCAATGAGTCAATAGTTCAAGTTTCTAGTCAGAATAAACTACTAGGTTTCAAAATTTTCTGTAAACCTCGTTGACAATTTATAATTTTGTTTGTTTATCTCCATTTATCCGTTATTTTCGAATAATTGAGTAGTTCTGCTCAAGTTGAAGGTCCAAATGCTTTCTTTTGAGATAAAATGGGAAATTTTCCCGCGCTTCTTTGATATGGGCTTAATGAGACAGAGTAAAAGCACATAGATAAAAAAAACAAAGCATTAAATTTCTGAATGTTTTTTTCACCCGAAGTGTTTAAGTGTTAAATTTGGAGTTGCTTCTGATAAGTGTTTTCATTGTTGTCTATAGAAAATTTGTGCAATTAGTTTTTCCTTTTACAAAATTGAACATTTGGCAATTCTCTAATGTTAGTAGACTTTTATGGAAACAAGAGTCAAAGCTTTTTGATAAAGTGGTTACTTCACAAATGTTAAGTGTTTTCAATACATGAGAAGCTCGCAATTTTCAAATGTCACTTTTTTTTTTTTACAAGAAGAAGGTTAACCGCTAGTTTACACACATTCTATTCACATATGTCGCATCTCATGAGATTCAAATCGGTACTCATTAAGAAGCAAAACCCACACGGGGGATTTCAAATATCACTTATTGTTATTTGAATCTGATTATATATATTTATAGGGGTGTGATGCATCGATCTTGGTCGTCCCAGGGTCTGAGGGCTCGAGATTGGTGGAGAGGGACATGCCGGAAAACAAGAATCTAGCGCCCGAGGGGTTCGACACGGTGAACATGGTGAAGAGATGGTGGAGAGCAAGTGCCCGGGTGTGGTATCTTGCGCAGATATCCTCGCCATTGCTGCTCGGGATTTCATCCATTTGGTAAGGTCATCTTAGCTTATTACATCTCTCCCGTGCTAAGATATAGTCAAGTATCATGATGATTATATTTTGAGAAATAGGATGGAGGTCACCCTCCAGCTTATTATACATACACGCACCCAGCACTAATTATTCAAATTAAATCTCCGTATAAATCTTTCGTTCAATAATTACGGAGATTGAACTTGAAACATCTCTATTGAGAACTAGGGGTACCACTAGTACAAGTATCGTGATGATTAGGACTATAAACATAGTAATATAAGTTACGATTTGAAATTTTCTTTAAAATCATTTTAAATAATTTTTTATCTTTTATTTTCACATGTTTTTGCACGTGCCAGAGAACCGAGTTTCTGAGAACTATCTTTCCGCCTCTAGTTTTTCATCTCCGAGGGAAATTTTGTAAATTTCCATGTCACAACTTCTATCTCTTCAATTTCTCCAAAACAGTCTATGATTTACAAAATGCAAATTTTAAAAAGTTTATATTTTCTAACTTTACAGTTTTCATTTAACTTTCCACTATCAAAAAGCCTACATAATGGATAATACACCGTATTAAAAAGTCGATATTATAACTAGTCGCTACTTTGTAGATAATCAAAACTGATCGAAGCAAGGTTTCTCTCGTAACTCATATAGAAACTTTGTCCATCGGTCCGTGCTCATTGTGCGCGCGTGAGAGAGAGACCTCCTCCTCCTTCTTCCTCTCTCAGTTCCTCTCTCCTTCCTCCTCCTCCTAACTGATCGGTTTGTTTTTCATCGACATTAACGATATACTAGTTGTAATTTTTCCAGTATGACTGAATATAAAGCAGTTATGAATACAATGTAAGAGAGTATATTGTCTATAACAAAAGAACTGAAACACAAACGGCCAAAAAATAATAATCGGTTAAGATAATCAACCTACAAGTACATGAACCGTTGTTCTTTTTCTGTGCAGGCAGGTGGCCCTTACTACCAAGTCAAGAAAGGAAGGAAAGACAGCCGAATCTCAAAACCATCCAAAGTTAAACTCAACCTCCCCCGCTCAAACTCAACAATGGACGAGCTCATAGCACTCTTCGCCTCCAGAGGCCTGACGGAAGAAGACCTCGTGGCCCTCTCCGGCGCGCACTCCATCGGCTTCTCGCACTGCGACCAGTTCGTCGGCCGCCTCTACGACTTCAAGGGCACCAAGAAGCGGACCCGTCCATCGACCCGCGCCTCCTCAAGGCCCTGCGGATGTACTGCCCTCCCTTTGGTGGCAACACTGACGTGGTTGCACCTTTAGATGTGCAGACACCATTCTTGTTTGATCACATGTACTATGGCAATTTACAGGCCAAGTTGGGCTTGTTGGCAACTGACCAGGGTTTGTACCTGGACCCAAGGACTAGCCCTCTGGTTCAGGCTCTGGGCAAGGACAAGGCCAAGTTCTTTGAGGCATTTTCTTTGGGGATGGACAAAATGGGGTCAATTAAGGTGAAGAAGGGAAAGGGAGGAGAGATTAGAAAGGATTGCAGCAAACACTTGTCTTGATCATGGCAGTGTCAATTTTTGGGGTGTTGATTGATTGAATGTGTATGCTCATTTGCGTTGGAAGAACACGACTTGGTTTCTAATTCTGGCTATTTAAAACATGAAAATAGTGTGGAATTCATATAACTATACTGTGACTTTCAGAACATAGATCTTAATACAATTTGAATACAGTATGTATTTTATCCTTATACTATTCTTAACACCCCCTTCAAACTCATGGTGGGTCAAACAACATGAGTTTGACAAATAAGGCTCTAAATCTCGTTGTAGTATGTGACTTCGTAAAGAAGTCTGCAATCTGCAATTTTGAGTGAATATATGAGAGTGATATAGTGCTTGAAGTGAAATGCTGACGAGTGTAGTAACAGGCAATCTCAATGTGCTTCGTTCTCTCATGAAAAACTAGATTGTTGGCATTTTTATCGCACTCTGATGTCACAAGCAAGAGGTGTTAGATCTGTAAGAAAAACACCAAAGTGCCCTAAAAGTCTCCTCGCATAAACGATCTTTCTGGTGGTAGTAGTCATAGCCCTGAACGCAACCTCGCAATTGAAACATGAAACAACATCCTACTTCTTGCTTCGCCACGGAATCAGTGAATGAATAATCCTAATACTACTCTTAGCAATATGTATCAGATGCATATACGTTATAAGGTCATATACCCACATAAGGGTACATACATTTTTGTGTATACATACATGAATCATCAAGTCAGAATGAAAAAGAAAACTTTCAGTGGCAGATTATATTATTACATAGTGAATTAAGGTATGTTTGATGTTTTGCTTAAAATACGATTTTCTGCCTGTTTGGTGCAAACGGAGTGAGAGTAATTTTGGGCTCGGGAGTACAAAACAGAGAGTTAATTATATGAAGTGAATATGTAGCAAAGCAACATAAAGTTAGTTACTTTTTTTTTTTTTTACTTGTTTAGGCTTTTCTTTTACCCAAAATTTGTAGAGACATTTTTCTCTATTCAAATTTGTAAAGATTGTTTCCCCAACAATTTTGGCTTGAAATCTTAGGGAAATATGATTCAAGATCTAATTTTAAAAGGAAAAAATACTAATTAAAATCTAAAGATCTTATTCTAGTTCCAGTAACTCATGACAGTCTCGATTGGTCGACCATCCGGTCGACCGATGCCTTCTCCTGCAGCTGCCTTCTTCTGTGCGGCCGACCGTCTGGTCGACCGCAACTCCTTGTGCACGTTTTGTGCATGACAGGTCGCCCGGTTCTCTGTCTTCAGCTGGGAACAGAGCTTCTTTTTTATCTTTGAACTCCGATCTCTCTGCATTCTCATCTCCAACGTATTAAAAAACTCTACCATCAAGATTTTTACACTCTCTCCCCACATAAGCTTGTCTCTTTCTCATTTCACCTGTATCAATGTTCTGAATAGCACCTGTATTTGTTTTTAAGTGGTTTTTTGAGTTAAATC